>VWZZ01001346.1:103710-211977 GCA_013399095.1 Psophia crepitans | reverse complement strand
AGAAGCAGAAAAGGCCTTGGCTCTGTGCAAGCACTGCTCAGCAACAACAAAAACATCTCTGCACTATCAGCGCTGCTTCCAGCACAAATCCAAAACACAGCCCCACACTGGCTGCTATGAAGAAAATTAACTCTCTCTCAGCTGAAACCAGGACATCATGATAGAGTTAAGTCTGGACAGGGACGTCAATGGCAACAAGAAAAGTTTCTATAGGTACGTCAGTGATAAAAGGAAGACTAAGGAAAATATAGGCCCTTTCTGGAAGGAAATGGGAGATCTGATTACCCAGGATATGGAGAAAGCTGAGGTACTCAATGATTTTTTTGCCTCGGTCTTCACCAGGAAGTGCTCTAGCCACAGCACCCAAGGTGCAGAAGGCAAAGGCAGGGACTGGGAGAAGGAAGAACCACCCACTGTAGGAGAAGATTGGGTGTGAGACCATCTAAGCAACCTGAAGGTGAACAAGTCCATGAGATGAGATACATACACAGGTCCTGAGGGAACTGGGGTACAAAGCTGCTAAGCCACTCTCCACCATATTTGAGAAGTCATGGCAGTCTGGTGAAGTTCCCACTGACTGGAGAAGGAAAAACATAACCCCCATTTTTAAAAAGGGAAAAAAGGAAGACTCCGGGCAACTATAGACCTGTAAGTCTCACCTCTGTGCCCAGCAGGACCATGGAGCAGATCCTCCTGGAAAGTATGCTCAGGCACATGGAAAACAAGGAGGTGATTGATGACCGTCAACATGGCTTCCCTAGGTGTAAACTGTGCCTGACAAATTTGGTGACCTTCTATGATGGGCTTACAGTGTTGGCGAATAATGGAAGAGAAACTGATGTCATCTGCCAGGACTTGTGAAAAGTATTTGACTCTGTCACAACATTCCTTCCTCTAAATCGGAGACATATGAATCTGATGGATGGACAACTCAGTGGATAAGAAACTGGCTGGATGAGTTGTGGTCAACAGCTCAATGTCCAAGTGGAGACCAGTGACAAGCAGTGTTCCTCAGGGGTCAGTACTGCAAATGACATTGTTTAACTTCTTGGCAACATGGACAGTGGGATTGAGTGCACTCACAGGAAGTTTGCTGATGATGTCAAGTTGTGTGGTTTGCTGATGATGCCAAGTTGTGTGGTTTGCTGATGATGCCAAGCTGTGTCAACATGCTGGAGGGAAGGGATGCCATCCAGAGAGACCTTGACAGGCTTGAGAGGTGCACCTGTGCGAACTGCATGAGGTTCAGCAAGGCCAAGTGCAAGGTCCTGCACGTGGGTCGGGGCAACACCAAGGACAACTATAGGCTGGGCGGAGTAGGAGAAGGACATGGGGATGTTCATTGATAAAAAGCTCAACATGATGCGGCAATGTGCACTCGCAGCCCAGAAAGCCAACCATAGCCTGGGCTGCATCAAAAGAAGTGTGAACAGCAGGTCAAGGGAGGGGATTCTGCTCCTCTACTCCACTCTTGTGAGACCCCACCTGGAGTACTGCATCCCACTCTGGGGTCCCCACTAGAAGACAGGCATGGAACTGTTGGAGTAAAGCCAGAGGAGGGTCATGAAGATGATCAGAGGGTTGAAGCACCTCTCCTATGAGAACAGGTTGAGGGAGTTGGGGTTGTTCAGCCTGGAGAAGAGAAGGCTCCAAGGAGACCTTATAGCAGCCTGACCATATCTGAAGGGGGCCTACAGGAAAGCTGGAGAGGGGACTGTTTATCAAGAAGTGTAGTGATAGGACAAGGGGAAATGGGTTTAAACTAAAAGAGGGGGGATTTAGATTCGACATTAGGAAGAAATTCTTCCCTGTGAGGGTGGTGAGGCACTGGAACAGGTTGCCCAGAGAGGTTGTGGAGGTTCCATCCCTGGAAGTGTTCAAGGTCAGGTTGGATGGGGCTTTGGGCAACCTGGTCTAGTGGATGGTGTCCCTGCCCAGGGCAGTGGGGTTGGGACTAGATGATCCTTAAGGTCCCTTCCAACCCAAACCATTCTATGGTTCTATGAAAAGGAAAATGGAAATACCAGGTCAAATTCTGCTCTGAGAATGTTCGCTGGATCTAATGGGAACTGAATGCACAGATAAAAGACAATATTTTGGTTTGCTTTTCAAGCAATTATTTGCAGTGTACGATCACTCACACTGATGGTAGAAGTAAAATCTGGGGTCTAAGTTTTCTCATTTTTCCTATGGAGACAGTAATTGCTCTCAAATGCTATATTAGATATAACATTTTCTGATATAAACTTTTGAACAATTAAAATGTAAAAGTCTAACAAAGTGTTACATTTCATTTGATGACTTTAATAAAATCCTACAAATACATCTGAAAGATTTTTTAGGATTTTTTTAGTTCACCAGTATATCACTGTTGCTCACATTAACACAGAAAGTAAAATGCATTAAACGAGCTATCATTGCAACTGAGTTAAAAAAATTCTTTTAAATTTGACAAAGTGATATTGGAAAATGGATGAAAGGCAAGTATATAAAAGCACCTGGTGAGTAGGAGAAATTACTGTCAGCTGAGTTCTTGTTGTGCATTTATTTGGAAGTATTTTCAGTTCTAATTTGTTCTGAAAAAGGACTTTGCCTACAATGAATTTCAGGGTATAAAGACGATAACATATACAATTATTTATCCAAAGAAATAATTATATATTTTCTACAAAACCCCCAGACCTACCAAAGCTTTTCTGTGGAAATATCTAAATAACTGCACCTCAGATATTATGCTTTTCTGGAATGCTCTCAATTAATAGCACATTTTTCAGAATAAAGTTTCTCCCTTTTAAATGCTGTTAGAATCTTATTACTGACTTAATGATGGGTTTATTATAGAAATAATGCTATACCCCATTTCATACATTGAAGTTTGCTGGAAACGTTTGTGGTTTTGCCTAATTGCACCGATGAACACAACTGACATTTATTCCCTGTGTGCAGAGTGGACTATTTTCCTTTATCTTGGATCCTCTTTAAAGAGTGAGAGGTTTTTTTGAAATTTAATAAGGGCCCAGGAAATACCACGTACACTCCAGTTAGCCACCAAAGAAAGAACTTTCATCTTGAAATCAAGCTCCCAGTTTCAGCATTTTTTTCAAGATTAAATCCATGTCTTCTGTTCCATCAGATTTCATACGCACTAATTTAGCCTAAGTCAATTTACCTTTCAAGTATCTGAGTCCATTTTCTTGCTCTCACTAGCTCTGTGGGGATTAATGACTCATTAGTATGACTTCATATTGTCTTATTACACACGTTACCCTTAATAAAGGGTCTTTCTGCCATAATGTTTCTTTGATAATTAGATACCTAAACCAAGTTTTTTTTTAAAAAATAATTTAGTATTATCTGATAAGATTTCAGCAAGCACATTGAGCATACTGAGCATATTGCAAACTTTATCAGAATCTACTAGATGCCAGAGAAAAAGTTCCTACTGTTCTCTGACCTACAGAATATATTGCAAATGGATAACCAGAAAAATCAATTAATGCTTTAAACTGTTGGCACATAAGGTAATGCTTTCAGAAGCACAGCTTGGTAACTTCAGAAGATCTATCCACAATAGGAACTGCTGTAAGTGGAACACATTTGAAATTCTGATGTTCTTAAAGCGTCGATCTACAAATTGGGTTATTTTATTTTTTTATGTATAGTTCTAGTTAAAAATATATAACAGCTCAAACCTGATCACAACAGGAACTCCTAAAAGCAATCATCTGCTCTCAGTCTAATTTATACCTTCTTATACATTTTAGTTTTATATAACTATGAATCTGGAACACTGCAGAATATAGTCTTGATCTCATAGAAATCTGACCTATTTTATGTTACTCTCATGAATAAAAATTTTAGATACACTCATTCAAAAAAAAAATAATCCCCCAAAAGTTATTCAAAATAATTTCTGATACCATGTACAGAGAGTAATCCATACAGCAATGGCATTTTGTGTATCCAAGCAGTGAAAGCATGCTTATGGATTCAGCTACGTAATGTTATCACATTTATGATAATCCATAGATCAGTATCTTCTTTAGAAGTTAAGTTTCCACCTTACTACACTCTGAAATGTATGGTGCTGTGATTGTAAGCAGTGCTTTTGAATCAGCAAATATCTGAACTACAGAGTCAAATTCTATGAATTAAAACAAACAGAGGCAAACACAGCTGAAGCCACTGGTCAGTATCAATTACACAACATTTTTATTTCCATAAAAGAACAACCTAGAAAAGAAATGGTTTTGCAGTATGCGCAAACCACATACTGCAGTATATGTAGATGTAAAGTCCAACATTCAATATCTTGCCCACTACGGCTAGAAGCTCAAGCTTTGTCCCACTATTAAGTTTTCTAAGAAAAAGCACTTTCATTCTATCTCACTAATTCTGAGATTGTATTTCTTAAAATCACGTAGTCTCCTACAAGATTTACCATTTTTAACACTTCTAAAATTTTACACATTTTAAAATTTCCTTCGGGAGTTTGTGTGGTTGTATTCCACTTAAAAGCCTGTAGGGCAGAATAGACTAGATAAAAGAGTGCATTTGTATTTGTATGTGAAGATGATATAATTGCAGGTCCTACATCCGTTTCACTCTACAGAATTAGATGTTGTGTTTCTTGCCATAAAAACCTGCTAAGTCACCCCTCAATAGCTTTAAAGCCATGAGGAAAATGGATTCTGTAATGCAAAGAATAGATAGAAATGTCACAACATTGTTTTCTGCCATGGGAACTTACACGAATTTGTCCTTCCTGGACAAATTTTGCAACTAAAGCTGAGAAGCTATATACTTTGAATCAATTACAACTTTGTTTTGGAAGAATATGAATTTGAAAATATAATTAGTTGCTCAGAATATCATTCAATACTTCGGGGGGGGGGGGGGGTTTTTTGGGTTTTTTTTTTTTTTTTGCTTACTCCAGAATAAAAAGTCTCCCGTGGATGAGCTAATGCATAAGCCTGCCTTTTTAAGCCAGTCATAAGGAGAACTGGCTGAAGTAAGACTAGATACTGCATAAACTAGATAAAAAACCTGATGTTTTGAATTCTGACACCTACATTCACAATAGAAGGCATATGTTCTTAATTCGACGATAACAGGGTTGAGGGTTTTCATTCATTCTTGCTGCTGTTTTCCTGCTTTCAGTGCTGTTGTACGACTGGTTTCCCTTTATCATATACACAGGGGTTTTAGTGATGTGTTTAATCCAGCTTCAGTGCTAATCTATTTGCAAACCCTCCCGAAAACCTACCAGGCAAAAACACCATTGAAGACTTACCTTCCTATGTCAGATCCTTCAGATGCAAACATATCAGAGCGTCTGTTGTGGATTTTGTGAATGTTTGAGAGTTCCTGACCAATAACATGCTGTGTATAATCATCTCGCCAGGTAAAACCTGATAAATAATGAAAAACAAACAAATAAGCAAACCCATTATTTAATAACTTGGAAGTCTGGAAAAATGTGTTCTATATAATGAATATTAAGAAAGTAAAAAGAAACAAAGAAGCTTTGTTCAATTAGAATCCAAGAGTGAACTACAGATTCTTCTATTCTGTATGAAATTTTGTTAATGGAACTTTCCTTACAATGGAAGAAAGAGAGTAGATGACATTTTCTCCATGAAACTATCCTTGTAGAATAGTAAGGAAGCTAGTACTGCAGTGGAAATAAGTATTTTGAGTTTCAGTGTAACACCTGTGGAGGTCAATTTATGTTATCTTTATACTTAAATGTTGTGACAAAGAACTTTACAAGGGGGATGTGCAACTATAAAGGCAAATTCCAGTGATTACTCATTAATTACATGCACTGCCAGTCTCATGGTAATTATACTTGAAATAATGATATAACTCCAAACATAATTGTTACCCGATCTGTAGATTTTTAGATGTTACGGTAACACTTTAGTTCATAGAACTTGCCCATGCAATTATCTGTAATTATCTAATAACTAAATATCGCATAATTGAAGAGAATTTCTGCTTTTATACCATGCACGGTAAAACACCACAAAAGCCTCAAATGAATATTGATAAAAATTCCAGATATGTTTATCCTGCTAACATGTTCCTGTAAGAAACCACCTAAAGAAAAATCCTCTCTAGCAGCAGATGGGACGGGAGGTATCTGGTTGTTAGAATCAGCCTCAGAAGGTGGATTTCTGGTTCAGGCCCTATTTCATACACGTGTTACAGACTTCATCGCCGTTTGCAGAAAACATCAGATTTTTTGCTATAGGCAGTCTCTTAGGACGCGGCTAAAGCATCATCAGTCTGAGCAGAATGCAGAACTTGACCTCCTCTGGATGAGTGCTTTACCCAGTGCGGTATTAAAAACAGGGCTGTATTCTTCAGATTTTTCTACTGTACTGAGATGGAGTTCATTGCCTTTTTACTTAAGTCCAGAATTAAAAAAAAAAAAAAAAGCCAGTCTAAAGAGGAGATTTGTCCACTCTGTCAAAGCAGACTGCTTTGAGCATGCAGAAGTAAAAATATTTATCAAATTTCAAGCCTAAGGAGGAGATACTTAAACAAGTCAGGTATACGATTAGACAGACCTAGAAAGTACTCAAACACTGCTATTGTCTGGGATTTAGACAAATTTTAGGAAGTAAAGTCCCTGTTTAGGCAAGATTTAGATGCACTGCATCCCAAACTTCTTTTTTTTTTAGTTAATGAAAATAATAATAATCTGGAACCAATGCACAAATACTCTAACAAACAAAAAGGCTCTTTGATACCTCATGGTTTCACTTCGCTTTTGCTCCTTCTTTCTCCTTTTCTTAAATAAAAATGTTACCCAAGTTTATTGAGGAAACATTTCACCTGAAATCACGTTAGATGTTAATGGCTACAGTAAATGACTCCAGACCCTTGGAAGGGAAAGAATCTCTGAGTGATTTATAGTTCTGATTCACCCTTTTCAAATACAAATTTTAACTTTTTCAAATGTGCTGTGTAAGTAGATGGATTCAATCATCCCGCAAAACTCAATCTAAGGCTGCTCAGAGCATGTTCTTACACGAATACACAAAAATGAGTCACCATACACCTATGATTATTTTGGTGTAGTGTTATTAAAATGATTTTTAGATGAAAGTTGACATATATATATTTTTTCAAGCTTACTTCTCTGTTCCCTAGCATAACACATCTGTATTTGATTTATAAATTCATGCAGGAGAAAAAAACCTAAGATAACATTCGAGTTTAGAAGAATGTACAACAAAGTTCAGCTAAAATACACATCTTTTAAAATCATTAGCATAGCTATAAAACTACTAATGTATGAACTATGTATCCAAAATAACTACAGTTTTGCGTTGTAACTCTAAGCCAACACTAGCCCTATTACAGGCTAAAGATTACACCATAAATAACATAAACTTTGAAGAAAAATAAACAGAATTACTCTCAAGAGTTCTGTTCAAATTAAAGCAAGAAGAGTTTAGCTGCGGTATCTGCATACAAACAGGAAACTCATCTCTCTCTGTCCTGAGGAATATAGATGGCTGCAGACAGAGGGGTCAGTAGTTAGTTATGTTTTCATGCCTCCACAGAACAATGGTTTTGGTAAAAGATCATATGAGCCCATTGCAATCTCAGCTCTCACTACTCATAATAACTGTGCATTTTTTGTTAACTTTGGCACATTTTTTCTCCTGCGGAACTATTTTAACATTTTCTCATAATGTGTTTCAAACCAGTACAAGTATATCATCCTTAATACTGTAAGAGAACACAACTGTGGCTTTAAAGGAGAGTAAATAGATGGAACTCTATAAACGTGTTACAGAATTTAAGATACTAGAGTTAAGGCAATATGCCCTTTTGAATGCATCTCCTAGCACTTCTAACCCAGATAAGAGTTAGAACAAGCCATGGATGAAAAACGCAAACTTTAACCAATTCAAAAATCTGCTCATCAACATATTAATACTTCTGTTTCTTATGCAACTATCTGAGGAACTGCAACATGGCTAAAGCTAACCTCATGCCAATCATTTTCCGGCATTGTTTCGGTTTCAAAAAAATCTGTCCCCCACACTGAGCTCAATGAAACAGCACATTCAAGAACCATAATGCCCCGCTGACAGCTGCAATCAAAATTAAGGTTGAGAAGGAGCATATGACGCCGTACGGTGATTTCCTGTTCCCTTTGTCTCTGCCGTCACACCTAGCGCCAGCTCCTGCCTCACCACCCAATTATTACAATTTATCTCCACTGGCTGAGCAGGATCACAGCGGTGCTCTTGTACACACATTACTTCCATGTCACTAACGGGGAGTGGTACAGGGGGACGCCCAACCCCTGATTAACCATCCATCCCCCCTGCTGCAGGTCTGCCCAAGACCTGCATCTCCCAACCCTGAATTCCCACAGACGGACAATGCCGTGAGAGGAGGAGTCCGGCAGGCACTGAAGTGACGCAGATATGATGACAACAGCAGCAGCATCAGATATAAAATTGCTCTCAGCTGAAGAACACTGAGGTAGTGAGTCCCCATGAAAAAAGCCATTGGTACAAACTTTCCCCACAAAAAGTAGCAGTTTTCATTCATATCAGAGCCCAAGGTTTAATTCTTTTTTTTTTTAAATTGAAATTCCATAACCTAAATGTCTGTGAAAAAGGAACGCTCGTACAGAGACAGCGAAGACAAGACATTGATACGTCTTGATACATCCAACCTGCACATTAAAACCAATAATGTTCTCCAGATACGACCTGGCCTTTTCTTATTGTGCTCAGTTATCTCCCTGGATCTTTTCTTTCCACAGCACAATTAATTATTATTATTATTACCTACATCTACAAAAATAATAATGAAATTATTGTTGTCCAGGTCCCCATTATGTTCAACACTTAGCAATGACTATGTCAACACAGAGTATATGTCTAAGAATTATTTTATTAATTGAAATTAAATAAAAACCAAGCAGTGTAAATAGTAAAGAAAACAGTTTTCACAGTTTCACACTGGTGAAGATAATAGCTTGTCTCCAAAAGTAAAGTTGAAATTGTTTTCACATTTATCACACAACTTCACTTTTAACCTGCTTAATTGACTTTGCTGCTATACCAATTACACAGAATTATTGAAAAATAATCAGAATTCAAATATGTACTTTTGTCTCTCGGCTGTTCAATTTTTCTAAGTAATGGTATGCTTTCCCACAGTTTTGACTGTTTTTCAGCTTAGAGAAACTTGATGCCTCTCCAAATACACCTGACCACATCCTTAATACATATAAATTATATTAGCAACCACTGAAAAGGTTCATCTGCTACTTCTCCATCTCACTTTATTCTAATTCAGAATTATACAAATAATCTTCCCTCCCTCTGAAGGGCTAGGCAAGAAAAACATCTTTTTAACTTTGCAAAGGAGTTCTGGTGTAAATCAATAGAGTCTGGTTTTAAGTCTTCTAAAGCAACAACGGTTCTCATCACTCAAAGGTCTGGCTGTGCAAATCTTCCTGCTCATATTCCCGACCCTTTTCCTGACCAGCCTGGCTGAGTCTGAGCTGGGCTCTGCAGCAAAACCCGTGTCTGACAGGATAAAGCTGTGAGACTATTCCAGCTCTTGTGCCAATCAAAATCCAAAATTATTAGCTCTGCATCAATAGACTGGCAACAAAATTATTTCTACATACCAAGTCCATTCAAAGCAATGAGATTATTATATATTAGCAGAAACCTATGTACTAAAACCTGATCCTTCTCTGTCAAGAAAATCCTTGCATAAAGGCCAAACCCCCTCAGAAGTATTCAGACTTGAAGCCAGAACATGTTACTATTTTTGAATTGTGACATTATTTTTTCCCCAGTTTTTGTAACATTTTCCATTTTGTCCCTACATGGTGTATGATAAAATAGTTTTTTCTCTGAGCTACCTTCAACTGCTACTTCATTTCAGCCAGGGAACTCTCAGTTGTAGAGCTTGGAGACTTTCATCCCCCATGCCATGTGTTGCAAATTGTTAATGCCTACTTTAGCTGTCAGAATGTCTGCAGAATTGGGAATGATTGGCTTTCTTCCCTATTTTCACAACAGACAGGTCAACATATAGACGTGCCTTTCTGCCGGCTGCCTTTCCACATTCTCTAGAGGAGCTGCACTTGTTCTCATCCCACACCTCCCTTTTCAGAGCTCAAGGACATATCCAGTAATGCTAATATATTTCTGTACTGGCTAAGTCAAAATTGCAGCTTCAATGCTGAGGTTGTTGTGTGCATATCAAAATTAATTCTTTCAATTGCTATATTTGCTACCTAAGAACGGAGGCAAAAGATGAAATCCCGATGTTTCCTGTTACAATAAAACAAAACTCAAACTTCTTCCAAAAGAGATTTTGCAATACAACTCACAATGGCAGGCTAATGGCAAAAACACTAGAAGACAAGCTAAACCCACTGCTGCACAGTTAAGCTTACTACCAGCTTTTCCTATAAATTGGTGCACCACAACCTTTTAATTCCTCTGTATCTTTGGCTTGGAATATTCATTTGCTCTGAAAATTGTGACTAAAGATGGTTTCTACAAAATTGGAAGCGAATCTGTCACGAGAGTTTTGCACTATACTTCCATGAAAACTTACTCTAACTAAATTTGTTTGCTCTGGTCAAACATTGTATTGTCTTGCAGACGAAAATAAAATCTGGTACAGACTGTGTTTGAAGAAATGACTGGGAGTTATAAGCAATCACAGCTCTTGTTCAATCCATTTCAACAGGAACCACGGTCATCTTCTCCTGGAAGTCCTCAGGAGGTTTTGTTGTTCCCTTCCCTTTCCCACTGCACTCCCTGGCAGCAGTGCCGAGTACAAGATTTGTATCGGTGAGTTTGTTGCCCTCTTTTGCAGCTTCAAGTGGGATCTTGTCTATACTATGCAAAAATGTCAGTGGCTGCATTCTGCAGCGATTCACTCACTCCCAGACAAAGAGCTTCCATTTGAATGAACAGATGAAATGGCTGTCTAAGGATTACAGTTTCAAATTTTCATATATTGTTTTATTATACACAAAAGTGATAATCTCCACAGAATTAAATTACCAGCATGATCTTCTTACAGCTCTGGTTTTAATTTACTCTAAGTAACTATCCCAGAAGGTGGAGGGAAGGCTTTTCTCTTCAGTTTTTTGGAATTTCTATTATCTGAAAAAGTCAAATGAGTGCTTCATTTGCTAAGGAGATTATAAAATGCTCTCACAGGACTCAGTATGCAATGTTTCCTTACCTTTATTTCAGCTTTTCTAGACAGTTACAAATAATTGGTTTATACAAGAGAAAGTTTGTGTTACATAATATTTTTCTGCCCCTGGAGTTGATAGTAATAAAAGAATAGCATGATAATACAAAAGACATCATCTAACTTCCAACTAGAATAGGCTACTATCCAAAGACTAGGACAGAACGGATACACAAAAAAAAGACTTCTCAGATCCTTGAGATAAATCCTGTGTCATTCACCATGTCATATAATCCTTTCCACAAACTGATGACCCTCAACCTGCAAGCAGATGGTTCCATTCACAGAAATGCTTTTTAGGAAGGAAGACATGCAAAAGGGGGCTTCTTGCATGGTTACAATTTTGTATTAATATTCAACCATAATTTTACTTGTGGTCAGTTACATCTTTAACTTGAAGAGCTCTCCGTAGTGTCTACGCTGTGACATATTATAAAAAACCCAATCAAATCTAGTACATGGTGAATGAAGATGCACCTTCTATTCCTACATTTCCTCCTGACCCTGGGCTATGCACAGACATTTCCTCAGTGCTGTCAACCCAAGGAGTTTTCATGAACATGAGGAAATATTCACATGCACCCAAAATAGTGACACTAAAATAAAGATGAGACTGCTTTGTTTGTTTCACCGAGCTTTGAACCCACCTGTGTTAGCTGACAATCACATCAAAGTGCATGTGACTATTCCAGATTTAACCCAAAAAGCCTCACATTACTTCTACGCTGCTTTACTACATTAATCCTCTGCAATCTCCTTTTAGAATAGGAAGTGGCGATCTTTCCTCTTCTGTCAAAATAGCTTTCATTTTTCTGTTCCCTTCTATTTTTCTATCTTATTATTCCTTTCCAAGATGTCTTACACCATTCTGAACCCTCATTCACTCACCTCATAATGCAGGATCTCTTTAGTATGCAGAAATTGGTTTTAATGCTAGACTGTACAATGCTAAGAATGGAGATATTGTCCAAATAGTAGTTAACAATGCATATAAAATCAGCAGGTTTTCCCTCTCATTTTATTTTATCCATTTCATTTCTTGCTAACAGTAGGATGACAGCCTTATTGTCATGAAAACTATAGTTCCTGGGAAAGGACTTTTGAAGTGCCTTCAGCCTGGGAATTAAAACGTCACCTGTAACAAGGTAGAATTGGTCAGAAATGTCCTGGCACTTAAATAGGTATAGAAAATCAAGTGGATACACAGGTTACACATAATCTAGCAAATTCATCTCAGATCTACAGTTCTTCATGTATTTTTAAATGCCTACAAGCAGGACTGTTCTTTCAGCTCCACACAGTGGTTCTCACACGCATTTTATGTAACTGCCGAACTCTCATTGATGTGGGTGAAAAATCAGTTTTTGGCTGTCAGAGGAGCACTTCCAATCGCACATGCAAAGGTCGTACAGAGGAGTGCCAAAGTGGGCAGTCCAGCAAGGGCTGCAGATGCAAATGCACCTCCACGTTCAGTTCTGAACGTACATGTTTAAGATTGATGCACAGACCGCTGCACCAACAGCATAGAGGGAAGGTTAGGAGGAGTGAGAGCAGGATGTTCACAGTGTGACACACCTGAAACACTTTAGCAAGGGCCTTTGGTCTCCTGCTCATCATGCTCTGTCCTGCATCAAGACCAATGCAAATTAAAGCAGGAATTCGGTGATTACTTATTTATTTATATTCAGTGATGTGCAGAAAGTCCATATATAGTTTGTGTGGAGCCATACCATTTCCCACTTTTAAGCCATTTCTCTTGGACTGCAAATTCCTCCAGGAAGAGGCCATATATTGCATGCATTTGTACAGTCTCTTCCCACAGCAATAACAGTAATTGTTATTGTAGCTATTATTACTAATAAAAGCACAGCGGTTGCAGAAGTTAGGGTTCCCTTAGGAACCTTGTAAAGATGTCAGTGGCTGAAAGCTGGGGGTGTTCCAGGGAAGCACGTTAGGCAAGTCAGTTTGCCTGAAGCAACGATGAACAATCTACAGGTCACACTGCTCCCCTCAAAATCTGATAAGTGCTCCACAGGTTTCACTTTGAAATCACCCCCTGTACAGAAAATACACACTGTGAATTTGTGCAACCCTGAAAAGACAATGTAGCATTTTCAGCTGGAGGAGTATTTGAATGATCTTTTTTCCTATTCTCTTGTGCACCTAAACTTCTTGGCGCTTTGACCTTGTGACAATTGCAACAGAGGATATAATGCACTTTATTGTACATTGCATGATATATAATTTTTTTCATTTAAGCATTTTTAGTCTTTGCATCTTAGGGCTCTGGTTTAGAAGCCGATTACAATTAACAAATTACTGTACCACCTGCCAGCTAAGGTACAGTGCAAATACAGCTCATGTATTTAGCTGGTGTCCATGGGTAAAAATGAAATTATCTGACTTAATTTGGCCAACAATGAAAAGGATTTTCTGAGAGAATCTCTGACTGAAAACTCTGACATTAAGAAAAAACCTCAAAATATGTCATGATGACATAATACCGAAATAAGACATACAGAGGGAATATAAAATTTCCACCCTTCTTGAGAGCAATTTCACATTTGCATGCTCTATGCTCAGCTAAAATCTTCTGAAATAGCTGCACTAACTTCATGCCACCAAGGTCTAACATTAATTGCGCAGACCTGCTGTACCCACTGTGCTCAGTATGAACTAGAGAGAACTTCCTCTGGGCAAAGACCGTGGTTTGAGATGTAGCCTGGACCTGCTGGCTGAGCCACAGGGGAGCGAGCAGCGGGAGGGCAGACCAAAAGCATGTTTGCCTTCTTTTGAATCTGCCCTTCAACTTGTAATGTGACAGAAACTCTGTGATTCACTTCCATATCTTCAACACAGATATAATAAAACACAATTTCAGGGGTTAAAGTTGTACTGTATTTTGTGACGCATTCAAATGTTTTAGAACGGGGCTGGCATAAACAAGAAATAGTGACAAAAACTGTCCACGGAGCTACTGCATTTCTACTGTGTCAGTAACTAAGTGGCAGGTAGTTGCTTTTTGTCCTTAACTTCAGTGTATTTCTACTATTTACAGACTACCAACTAATATCAAGGAAGTGAATGTGTTTCCAAAAATACCATTCATTCCAGAACCGTGCCCATTAGCAGTTTGGCGTGGCATACAGAGCAGCAAACCTCCTTCAGAGCAAACGCTGAAGTGAACCAGCAATAATGTTAACGCATTTCAAAAACGTTGGTAGCATAGCTCATATTTCTCTCTTTCACTTAGCATCGTTACAGCAGATAAGGCTCCTGATCAGCGGCTGCCAGCTTTAAGAAACAGTGATATATTTCTAGATAATAGACTGCTGCCTATTACCATACTTTTGATGTGGTGGCACATTCGTGTGCCTTATTTTCCACTTCCTCAGGGTATCCTGGTTAAATGTCACATGCATTTTTCTCCCATGCTAAGAAAACAAAACCTGCATATTAATTCTTTTTAAGAGAGGCATAAATGTAATAAGTTAAAAAGCCAGACTATTGCATGTGTTTTACAAGATATTTGTAAAATGTTACTTTATTTAATGTAAAATCTCTGTTTCATTGACCAGATTTCTGCTCATTAGTAATGAAATCATGAGCAAATGTCCCTGTAAATGTATCTGAGAGCTAAGGTGTCCAAGAGCTTCACACACCCCTCCTTAGCTGTTCCTAATAGAATGAAAACACTGAGAATTGCCCTTTTCTCACTCCAAAATGCCTGTGGTTCAGTTCCCCAAATTGGTAGCTCAGCAAGGCAATCTACCTAGAAAATGTTTGCTAGCATGGCCCCAAAAGGCACCAATCTTGCAAAGGAAAGAGCAATTAGTAAATAAACTATTGAAAGTGTCCTGCTTCACCCATTCACATGCTACAAATCTGGCCTTCACCTGGTGTTGTCTGTTCACAGTACCTCAGTGACAGCGCTTTCAAACAGAAAAAAAAGTGCTCTCTTTTTTCTAGAAAAACAATAATTTTATTTTACATTTCAGGACTATTTGTGGCAAGGAGTAAACTAGGACCTAGGATTGACTCATTTTATTTACTACAACAAGTAAAACAGAAGCATGAGGCACTGCAAATTCAACCATTTATTGTTAATTTGCTATGCCTATTCCCATTTACTTCTATGTTTGTATGTAAGATAAACTATATTTATAGATATAGATTTTACTTTATTCACATTATATGACATATAAAAGAAAATATTTCCTTCTATCAATTACTTCTTAACTAAATGCCAAAGGTTCAAATGTATAAACTGAAGAAGTCTGTCCTGACAGCCAAATAAGACCGTAGCTTTTGTACTTTACGTTTTATTTAGCAGTCAGTCAGCTTTGATTCATTTCGCTATATGCAGTACCAAGGTATGCCCTTGAATCTTTTGTATTTTTAAAAGCTAAATGTATTCAGTGTTTCTGATAATTTTTGATTGTCCCATTTGCTTGAAAGTACATTAGAATTGGTCAAGATTTTGAAGGTTACAGCAAAGATACTCCTACTGCACATTGATATGTCGTCAAAAAGATTTAAGTCTCTCTCCCCATCCATTCTGTATTTAGGAAAAAATCTGTCTTGTTGACTGCGATGTTTATATTGTGTGTGTGTGTGTGATGCTTTATATTATCTGTGATTCTGCACTACAGCCAAGGCTAAATGGGATTGTGCCAGCACACCAGACTTCAGCTGCCCGAGCACCAACGCTGCAAGGCGTGCTGCAGTCACCAGGCATCCCTGCAGCCGAAACGCCCCTCCGGCACGTTCCAGTGCCACCCGGGGTTCCCCAGCGGTACCTGATGGGGTACCTGGCAGGGCCACTCATTTTCTGTGGCTCTCCCAGAGACTGAGCCGGTGATTCTGTCAGCTTATTCTGTGTGGACAAACCTTTCTCTCCACCAGTACTGGTGAAGTTTAGCTAGACAGTTGCCCAGAACAGGTTATGCCCCGATTTTTTGTGTAGACTTTGATGGCTTTGCAGGATATGGCTGGATGAGTGGGTGTAAGAAAACACTCCTGAATGGGAACTCATGTAACTATTGTACTGAGAAAGCTGAAATAGACCCTTTCCCGCCCTCCCCGTGCTTCCTGGCTTTGCAGTGCTAACAGGAAGAGGAAGCAGTACGTATTTTTTTATTACTCCTGCTATCGTTCACATTAATGTCACCTCACACAAATCTGGCAGTCCAAATGAGGATTCTAATAGTTGTAAATTCTATTTATTTTTAGCGTAAGTTCTTCAAATGCCACCTGAGCAATGCAGAGCACTTCAGGTAAAACAAAAGTCAGGCCCATGACAGAGTAGTTTCTAGTCAGGCATTATGAATCAGTTAGGCCTAGCGGCTACACAAACACCCTTACGTAAACAGCCCAGATATATCCCTTCTCCTATTGTTCTCTGCACTATTTCTGTTAGCCAGGGAAAGTTTCCCCGACATAGTTTTGACAATTCCACAATTAATTTGTCTTCATTTCATTGTGTCCTTAATAACACTATGTAGGCAACAGATGTCAAGTCTTTCCAAGTGGAATGAAGCAAAAGTGAACCCACATCCCTAATAAACTGTTTATTGAATATTTATTTTTACTCGGATGACAAAGTGCTAGTGAATCCGCTGGTGGTAAAGCCCGTGCTTACATGCTACAGCACAACATTTATTGAAGCAGCTATTCTTGCCAAATCTATATTGCATTTATAAATCTTCAAAACAAGCCCTGGTAAATGTCACTTCTTTTTAAATGCTCGGCAGAATCAATGACAAGTGATGCTGCCTTTGCCCTTGAACAATTCACATGTTTGGATCTGAGTCCAAATTCTAAAACTCTGTTCAGAAACGCACGCAGTGTAACACATATGCAGTGTACCAGAAGCACCCTGGAAAGAAAAGAAAAGTTACTCTAAATGCTAAAGCTAAATACAAACAGGAAAGGTTGTCTATAGTTTTTTTTTTTTAGACTTTCATTGAAAAGCGGTGTGAAATACACTACTACAAAGCCCGTTCTGCATTGGAATATTTTGCAGTGGTCCTCCATATGCTACCCAAAAGCAATCAGTTGATTTTCATGTGATTTTAGTATCACATTAAGCACTTTTTGAAATAAATATTACTACAAAATAAATAAATCAGTCAAAATAGAGAGCTACAATACTTAATTCTAACAAAATTAAAAACTATTCTGGCATAACTCAGGCAATACTATGTGCTATATATTTATTTGTGTTTCCTAAGTATGTATCCTTCATTTTCTGAATTACAGTTCTGATTTTTTTTTCTTATACCTTCAAGTTCAAAGAGAAATTAAATACAAAAACTGAGCAGTACAATAAAAAATTGTATATCTCCTCTATCTTCTTGAATGCCGCCAGTGAACTGTGGAACAGTCTGCTCAGTGTCAGTGGGATGCCCATCTCCAAAGAGCGGAGCTGCTCTGCTAAGCAGCACTTTCCAAATTTGCTGCCATGCCTGACACGGCACAACCCAAATGCTTTTCCAAGGAAAGCATTGCAATGTCCTCATTTTCCAGCTGTTTTTGTAACAGCCATGGTTTAAGAGTATGGACTAGTCTATTCAGTGTTCTGAATTATACAGCAAACAGTATTCTTTAAGAGCATGTCAACTGGCTTAGTGCAATGATGTGTTTCTATGGCAGAGTTGCAGCTATATCATCTTTTTGCCCATGGTGGATTTCTCAGTGTTAGGGGAATCTCCTTGAGGGGACATGCTGTCAACACAATGTAAGGAAAGAGGTCAGAAAAAGAGAATCCATGAAGATCCAGCAACAGAGTGTCCCTTTCCTTCAGAGAGCAGCACCTTTTACCCCCCCAGCCACAGAGAGTCAGCGACACAGCTGCCTTTGCTCACTCCTTTTATAAGGATCAGTTCTTCAGGGGAGAAACTGGAAGTGTGGTTCTCCTGACTTTACTGATGCCTATCTTCAGCGCACCTCCCTCATTAACCAGAACCAGCATTTCTTTTCTTTTTTAGCAAAACCTGCACTTGTTTCACTCCCAACTGGTGTTGAACATGTTAATTAAACAGAAAACAATTGGCAGAGCTTCTCATAGAAGCGGCATTTTAATGGTATATGAAATCTTGGGGTGATATTCACTGATAAAATATGAAGTGGAAAAAAAGCATTGATTCAAATCAAGACCTTCTGCTTACTGCTAGAAGAAGTCATCACTAAAAAAACCCAACAAAACAGCCTCCATCTATTGACGGCTGCCAGGCTGCTAATTGTCTCAGAATAGAAAACTGGCTTCGAAATGGGAATAGTTCAAAAGCAAACAAGAAACCCACAGCCTAGATGGTGGTGATGAGCAAAAAATGACTTCTCAAGCAGACATAGAATCATAGAATCACTAAGGTTGGAAAGGACCTCTGAGATCATCAAGTCCAACTGTCAACCTAACACCACCATGCCAACTAGAAACATCCAGGAAAAAAGAGGACAAAAAGATGATGGGATACTTTGTTACTTTTTGGTTTTAACTTTAACAAAGCACGTTCACAAAAAAAAAAACACAAAAACCCCCAAAACAAAACCAACAGTAATTTTAATCCTTGCCCATTCTTTATAGCAATATTGATAGACACGTGGGTAGGATGAATAATCTAAGTCAGCAATTTTACTCTATTTAGTAATATCCCTGGGGACAGTATCTTTTAGTTGGTACGCAAAGGTTTATTGTGCCCCATGAGACTTTAGATACATTATTGCATTGCTTTATTCTAAATAAAAGATAAACTCGCTGCTCTTACAACTTAGATTTGAGTTTGATGTCAACATGCAGCGATTGGTAAAGCTTATAAAAAATGCTTAAGCACTTACCACTTCTTTTTCTCTAATTCCTGTATGCTTTGTTAAATAATTGTTTTAATGCAACAATAGCAGGATATTTTGGATCTTTGCAGGAGACACAAATTACATGGCAGCCACTAAATATCAGCAAAAGCATCACACATTGTACAAAATTTCCAAATGTGTAATGCGAGGTCTTCTATTTCAACCACCAACCCTGAAGATATCTCAACTGATGAAAGGAAAGATTCCAGCCCCCCTGTCTGAAAATCACTCAAAGCCAGGTGTGAAGATCCTGGAAAGCTGCCCCGTCACCAACTCTCTTTGGCTACGTGACAATGAAGTGAGAACCTGTTGGAAGGAAGAAATGATTCTCTATCTTCTCAGTCTTTGTGACTCTAATCCCATACGACTATAACTGACGGCCTTGATTTGGAATAATTTGGGGAAATTTTTAATGTTCCCTAAGTGCAATGAATTAAAGGGTTAGAATAAGCTGTGAGGGAAGAAACACAACCTGTTTGTGGCATGGACTGCAATGAAATCTAAATAAGATACAATTTCCTATTACATAGGAATGTGCTCAGTTATCTCGTATTTTCCACTCTCCTCCCTGTATATCCCTACAAAATGTTTAGGGTTGTATGACAGAGATGAAGTATGACAGGTTCCTAATCTGCAAAACAATTGAAAAATGTTATTTTTTGCAGAGGCAATCCCACACTCATCTGCTGCCTGATTTAGAGTTCCCATCTGGACAGTTGGCAGTCACTCGCTACAGTTCAGACTACCTCAAAATGTAGCACAGGGGCTTTGGGCGAACTCTGATTTAGCTACTTGGTAAGGGAAGAACAGGTTCTCACTAAAATCACTTCCATTTTCAGATGTATCAATCAAATGAGCAGTAGTTTCAGTTCCATTCTTCCAAAAACAGAAAGGTAAAAAAAAAAACAACAAAACACTTTAAAGCTGAAATTATCATCATGGGAAGTTTGTTGTGCCCTGAATCTCTAGATATAGCTTGAAATAGACCTGACAGGTCTAGTCCATTCATTTTTCCTCCATCCCTTCTCCATCTAGAAATAGCTCTAATTAAGAAGGTTTTTAAAAATATATCCATATCTGTGTAATGTAGAGAAAAAGCCAGTATTTCTAGAAGCATCATTATTTCACTAGGGACATTCTCTGAACATCACTGTCCTTTGCATCACACAAAACATGAAACTGCAGTTGCCTTTTCCTCTTCCTCTTTCTGTTACCATGTTGTTAATTCCAACTGCGAAGCCACTGACCCTTGAAATTATTTTCACATGCCTGGAAAACACATGTGGCTTTGCCCTACCTTTATCTTTCTAGAATTGTTCTTTCAAAATTCTGTATGCCCCCCGGAAAATATTAATTCACACAGGATTCTGTTAACAAATATCAAAACTTAGCCTTAGTTTTAGCCTTAGAGACTTAAACCTCTAATGAGGGAATTCAGAGTTCAGCTTGCATTATTCCTCACTAGTAACATAAAAACAGGTTCAGCATATGTAACACTGCTGCAGCTTAAGCACAGCAAGATACACCCTGAACTTCCAAATCCCTGCTTCTTATTTGTACAGGCCAGGCTATGAAAACAGACACTTCTAATGAATTCACTGAGAAATCCTTAGTAGAAGGAGCAGTGGCAGACTTAGAGCTATAATATTTAAAGCAACTGCAAAATTGTGCTTTCATCAGGAAAGGAACAAAAGCTTTGTTGGTTTTGAAGCTTACATTTATATTCAGCATCATAATTCAAAGTATCATTGCCTGCCACTATTAGGAGACAGAGGTCAAATATGGCAAGTAAAAAAAAAATTACATTCACAAGCTATACAAAAGGGAAAATAGGCTCAAATTGTATGAAGTGCAGTGACATTATTTAAATGTCTTTGTTAATCAGGGTCCTGACATAAGAGATGGTGCTGAGAAGAATTTGCTCTTCAGACTCTTCTCAGCATGGGTCAAATCTGCTTAATATTCCAAACGCTGAGTCTAGCTGAACCACGTTACCCCTTTGTGATCTCTCATCTATTTTTTTTTTTTTCTCCTTTGAATTCAAGATGCACTGGTATTTTCAGTTTTCATCACTGCTAAAGGGCAGGGAAGCTATAGTATAAACACTGAAGCTCCTTTCAAGCCTTGTTTATAATGATTTATACATTATATAGCTGTTAGACCTGCAGAAATTTTTGCAGAAAGTCAGAACAAAAAAGAAAAAAAAAAAGAAGTTTGGGAATGTTTACTTTCGACCTTATTTATTTTTTCCAGTTGCTCAGTGAGAAACAAAAAATAGGACTATCTGCTGATTCATACATAGGAAAATAAGAGCAATCCAATCTCCACCCCACGTAGCCACAATGGTGTGAAGCCCATGCAAAGCGAAGAACAGTGAGGTCCACAGAGTATTTAACGTATAGATGCTGCTGCTTACTTATCTGCAACACCTCATTTGAAGCATGCCCATTAGGACTATGAAGGATGTCTTAGATGGTCAGTTGTCACTCCTTCATGGTTGAATAAAAGATAAATAGAAAGACTGAAGTCATGTGGGTTGTAAATCTTACATTGGTCTCCCCATTCTCCAGTGTGATTTGTGAAGGGCACAAAGGGTACCTTAAAACAAAAGGTAGCTCTGGCCCTCCTGTTGGCACCACACCCTAGAGGATGGTCTGTGCAAGACCAAGAGCATGTGTTCCTCTACAATTCCTTCTTCCTCCAGAACTCACGTAGCTCCCCCACCCATTCACACGCTTCGTCCCTGCCAGCTGCTTTCCCATCACCCAGCCTTGCTACCTGAGGGCTCTGGAGGCTATTTTCGTTTTCCTGCCAAAATACTCAATCCATAAAAGACTTTCTCCCATTTCAAACAAGACACACAGCACAATGAGAGGACATGAAAGAGCAGCTGGCCAGTTTATTTTGATTTATTGGAAACATTATGGGATTGCCCAAAGGCCTTGATCAGAGTCCAGTTGGGCTCAGAGCTGTTCCACCCTGTCTGCAGCAGTGCAAAGCAGTAAGATAGATGAAGCTGCTCTAGACAAGATGAGATCCAGCCCACCCGAGGACAACTGTTTTCGCAGCGGGGATTTAGGAAGGGCATACTACTATAAAGACCCGCTGCACAGTTGTTGAAGATTTTGATCGCCTCATGTAACTGGAAGATTTGAGAAACTGCAATGACACACATCAGACCATCTCATACAATTCCCTTTCCGGCATTCGGATATATGTAATAAGTTTTCACACTACTGACCAGCATTTGCTAAAAGCTAGTTTCCAAAATGTTCCTGTTCAGAACCAAAACAAATCCAACCCTTATCTACTCACTTCACAGAATGTCATATCCTATATTTACACTTAATGGTTGGGGTTTCTTAGGGTTTTTTTAATTGCTGATAGAGTGGGGAAGGCACCATTTAATTCAGAAGGGACAAAGCTATTGAATTCAGCTTTGAGACAAGTCTTCAGCAAACCAGTGTATGTCACAAGGGTTTTCATCTGTAATGTTGAAAGAAGGTGGCACACTGGTCAGGTACTAGGGTTATAGTACAGAATATTTGCCATGTTTTCAATGGGTTTAATGTACATTTCATTATTTCTTGTCCATGGCTCTGATCTCTCTATGTTCACCTTGCTGCAGACACCCAACCCCAGCGAGACCTTACAGACTATAACTAGAGCCTTGCAAGTTAGGAAGAGACACCAAAAGTGTTGGGAAGGCTGAAAATGTTTTCATGCCTTCTTCCACGATCACGGCTGAGCCACTTCTGGTGAAAGGAGGTGCAATACACGCTGTATAAACAACATAGTATAAGTGCACTGCATTTTGTTGGAGATGGAACGCTTGGACTGTATATATTAAAAAAGCCCTCACTACAAAGTGAAATAACAAAGCATAGATCACAAGGAGAAGTAGGAGATAACAGGAGACAGGATTTTGGAAAAGAAAGGGGGAAAGAAGGTTTAAACATATTTCTTCCTCTCCTTCTCACCATTTTCTTCACAGTGTTTTTCTCTTTTTCAGGACCAGATTCAGAAGGGGAGTATTTAAGGCTTAAAAGAGAACTCTTCCCTTCAGAGAACCAGTTTCACCAAATGTAATGTTGACAGGCACTGTACAGCTATGGTGTGTACTTGGGAAGACATAATAAATACGAACTGAAAAGGTCACATCTCACACAGGCACCTTTGACGACTCATGCAGACTCTCTCTCAAAATACAGCTCAGAAGTAGATCAGTAACACATTCCTTCCCTCCTGCATTTGCAGTAACTAGAGTTTCAAAACCACTTAAATTTCCTATTAAAAAAATCTCAATCCAGGAACAGACCATGCTTTGATTTGATGCTCCCGGAAAGGCAGTCATGCTCCTGGATTCCATACAGCAGTCCAAGTCTGACACAGAAGTATTTCTTTTTCATACCAATAAATAAAAAATACAGTTTTCAGTGGAAACAAGATAGACAGCAGTCCATTTATGATGATATCCTACTCATTCATGCTCACACCCTACTGCCAATAAACATTTAAGAGATTAATGAGACTTCAAATTGTAGAAAAACAGTAAATAATTGCTGTGCTTTTAAATAAAAATCATGTGTGACTTGATTTTTCTTTTGCGTGGTTAGCTATTGGGATTGAATGGGTTAATTTATTTCCTGAGACAGGAGACCTTAGATAAGCTTGGTGGTTATGTAGGCATGTCTGGGTTGCTAGGAGTTTAAACTATCAGCTTGCAAATGGAGCTATTTCAGATCCCAGGTGATCCAAAGAATAGGTTCCCCTCATGCACTAAACAGTGCAGGGATTATGTGGAAAAAAATAGTATGCGATCATGTAATGGGACACTGCACTGTAACACATAAGCACAAAGATGCTGAATTACAGCAGTGCAAGAAATGCCAGAATTGCATTTGTCTACCTTCTGAACATTTGGTTTGCAGTCCTCAGAAGGAGTTTATTATTATTTTTATTAATCATACCTATTGTGTATAACACAGAGAATATGATACAGTACTGGGTAATAATAAGACCTCTTGTTCGCAGCTCCTGCTCGATAATTGTCCTGGTATTTTTCTTACTTGGACGTTGATATTCCAGTGGTTGATGATATTGTATGTTCTATATATCAGCTCACTCATGCATGTGACCACTTGATTGTCTCACATACGCTGTTTAACCTAATTATCATAAACACTGATGACTCAAGAATTGTCTGTGGCTCCGAGATCTGTGCTACTGAAAACAGGTATAACTCCCTAAGCAATTTCTGAGCTCGGTCACAATACAGTAAACCTGTGCCACTTCGCTAAGTCTGACAATAAACACTGCTGAACTGGTTTCAACAATATTCTGTACCTTATGCTATTGTTTGTGTCGAAGCAAAGGCTATCACACCTACAGAATAATAAGGGCAGGAGCTTCGGGGGAAGGGGAATTGCTTTTGTGTTTTTTCCTAATAGTTTATATAAGCATGAGAAACACCACAAAGTACTTAATAAGGGGTAAAAAATGCAGGCTGAGTTTATGCAACAAGGAAAATAATCAGAACCTGTCACACAGTATATAAAATATGTTCAAACACATACTTGACTTAAATTTATTGGTGCTAAAGCTCCCACTGAATTAAACTGGAGTTCAGGGTGCTACGCACCCCTGTAAATCAGAAGCTTCAGGCACGTGCGATTGTGGTCCTGGGCTGTCCGTTTAACAGGAAATCACTTTTATCATCACATCGAGTCGAGAAGAGAAGCCCATGACCAGAAAGCTATTTTTATCTGCTGAATCTGTGACTGTGTAAACTACTTCTACAGGAAATAAATATGTAAAGGTGGCATCAATTATGACAGTTTCAATTAAAGTACTGAATGGCAGGAGATGCCATGCATAGCAGAAATGACTAATTTGAAAAGGGAATAAAGTACATTTTTCAGATAAAGCTAAAGTATTATTTTTTTAAAGGAATTTAGGCAGGATATTTATTCTCCTTTCAACAAAGGAGACGACAGTATCCACGCATGATAAAAATCTCACTTCCTCTTCTAGGCAAAGGTGGAGACACAAGGCTAGTTTTCATATTCAAGCCCCTCAGTGATTAGTTTTGCTACCTTCCCAGCTCCTGCCAAAAGCCTCAGCCTTCCTTTTTTCTTAAAGATCAAAGTAAAAATCCTGAATATGTGATCCAGAACTGAGAAACAACACAGAGATTAAATACATGTGTGGGCAGCACATGTGTGTTTCGATCAGCAGAAATTAATAGCTCGCCTATCATCATGTTAAAACGTCTTCATTACTGTCTAGTATATGATACTCGACGTCTTGAGTTTTACATTAAGCATCATAATGACAAAGAATCCAATTTGTAGTGGTTTGAGTCAGCTCAAGGCTTTGAGGAAAAAAACAACCTCAACAAAATGCATTTGCAGAAATTACACAGGAACTGATCCTGTTTCCACTGAATTCAGTGAAAATGTTCCCTGTGCTATATGTGTTCATTTACCCCGCCTTCTAAAATCATCAGCAAAGTGGTCAGGAATGGCAGGGCAATCCCTGGAAACAAGTAATTGAAGAGATGCTACTGCCAATAACACGGTACCCTACATTTACATAGTGCCTGCCACCCCTAAGGATGCTAAAGCATCTAAACCTCCTGCATAAGGAGTAAAAGTCATACAAACAGAGTGAAGTCCAGGCTGTCAAACAGCGTCCCTGGTGCTGATTTTGGCCATTTCTCTCCAAAACCTGCATGCAATTTTCCACTCAGACAAAAAAGGAATCTCTCTGATCTCTTGAGATATGAAAGAGCAGCCTACATTTAACTTCACACAACTCCGACTCCTCTCATGCCTAAGTCTTTTCCCTGCCTATATTTCTCTGCTTTAACTTTTCTTTCCCTCCAGTCAACTGCAAACATATATATGAAGATTTGATTTTTGGGAAGCACCTTCGACTCGATTCACTTCAGTTGAATCTTCAAACGCTCAGCCTCTCTGACTACCGGGCCATAAATATAAGAGAAGCAAATATCTGTACCCTGCAACCTCTCCCCTTCTCTCTTTGTGACAGTTCTGCTCACGGCTTCCCCAGGGACTGATTTATCCACAAGCCTGGCATTTTACATTCAACAATATGCAATTCATTTTTCTCTATCCTAAAAGATAACAAATACTCAGTTTTAAATTATTGAATCATTCATTTAACTCAGGATGCCTGAAAATTATCATTTTTACGGAAAGTAATAAATTGTAATTGCAAGTAATAAAAATATAAGTAAAGAGAACACCCGGATGTGCCACAAAGAAAATACCTCATTCTGTAAATTAGTGTGTTCAATTACTGATGATTTCTAATTGTAACACATTACTTACAGAATTAACACTTTTTACATCTAGCTACTAACCCCAATTTTAAAAGTTATTTCAGCTGCATTTGATTCGTGACTTTTTTTTAATAGCAGTTCCTCTGGGTCCAGCCTTGCCAGGAGCAGCGGGAAGCGATGACAGACCTCGGCTGCTCAAGCCCCTGCACGGACCGTTTTCAGCCGGCAGGTAACCAGCTACCCGGCCCCGCGCAAAGGTTCACGTTCAGACCTGCTGACTGTGATGTGATGTAGGGACTCCTGAACACTGCACGTTAAGAAGATGTTTCTATTCCATGGCAGTCCAAGATATACTAAGGTAACCTTCGGTTTGGTATCTTGCAGGTACTGCAGTAACCGTTACCTCCCCGTTTACCTGGACGAAGCTGTAGTGTTGGACACAAGCTGGAGCACTAGCCCCACTACCAGAATGCAAACTCGTTTGCTGGACAATGTAAGCCTCCCCAAGCTTAAATCCAAAGGCCGTCTCCTGCCTAAGAGAACAGCGAAGCTCCGGTAGTACGGAGTAAGCTCTGGTTGTCACAATCCTGCTTGTACAAAACAATGACGTACCATATTTACCAGTGCCAGCGGCTGCTAGTCTGGTATTATGAATGATTACTGTGAGATTCAAAATTTGAGTCTAGATCTTCTCAAAATTCACTGGTGATGATATTCTGTCAACACAGAATAGTCCTTTGGGCTGCTCTTCTCCATTTATTTAGCAAGTTCAGCAACAGTGATACTGTGCTGAGGGCTGCCTTATTTGAGCTGGAAAATATCAGGATCATGACTTTCACTTTTCATGAAGTATTACTCCGTGATTAAGGTTGCTTCTTTTGTTTGTTTATTTGTTTCTGCTTTCCTATTTGAATTCATCTAGATTCAGCTTCCAGACTACTTCAGCCAAATCTTGTCTTTCTCTGCTAGATTATAGAGGCTTCTGGTGACCAATATTTTCGACATATTAAGGCCCTTCTGCACTATAAACACATTGTCTCTCTTTGAGAAAAGCAGAACAGATGGAGCTCTAAGTTTCTTACTATAAGGCATTCTCTCGAAATTATTTTTCTGGCCCATTCATTTACCTTCTTCAATTCACTGACATAATTTAAACAAAAGTGGACACAAAACTGAACAAGATATTGCAGTAGCTGCCTGATTAATGCAATATATATATAGAAAAACACTTCCCCCTCTCTAAGTCACTGTTCTAATCTGCATATCCAAGACCCACGTTAGCCTTCTTTGCCCCAGCCATCACGGAAAGCCCCGATGAGTTACTTGCCTGGTATGACCCTCACACCTTTTCACAAGCCCTCAGGAGAACAGGTATCCTGATTGCAACCCCCAGCCTGCATTCTCCTCATACATGTTTTCTGAATGGCCCACATTGGTAATCATCCTAAGTTCTCTGGTAGGACTTAATTACTATTCACAATTCCAATAGTCTATAAGTCATCTGAAAGTCTTTTTACTGGTAGCTAGTATACGCGTATCTCCAACTTATTGACAAAGTTGTGGATGAGAATTGAGCTAGCACCTATTCCCAAGGAATTCCACTAAAAGCAATCTTACTTAAGTCTCATTAGTATTTTGGGAGTGGGAAGCATCCTTCTATCCAAACAAGGAGCAGCATTCATATATTAAAAAAAAATACGCAAAGCCAGGCTTTCCAAGGCATAGCAAATGATCAGCTTCATTATGTAGAAATGTCAAGGCCATGTATGAAAATAACTCGCAGGTATCGAAACCAACAGTCTTCAAAAATCAATTTCTTTCCAGCAAAAATCTTTAGACCCTGTGTTTCGCACAATTCAATGTGCATTAGAACACTGCAAAATAATACCATACAAAATAAAGAATGCATATGTTTATACACATCTGCACCACAAAGACAGGAATTAACAAAAAAATTAAAATAACTACAATACAACATGGAAAGCACACTAGATGGAAGTACATCTATTAATGCTTCCATAATGGCAATATTTTATTCAATGCAGGCTCTGTCAAGGATACAAATCCTTTCTGTCTGTCCCCAGAGTCTCCAGGCCCAAAATAACATAAGATTAACTTTCATGACAGACTTCTTTTTGGGGGGAGGGGAGGAAGGCAGAGGGAAAAATGTTTTGTCAGTGTGAAGGAAGAAGACTGAAAGCAGATACAAGTTCATAACAGAAAATAAAGTCATCGTTATTTTTCAAATTACCAGAACCCCAGAATTCAGGAAAACACTGAACCACGCAGCCCGTTCATTCCTCTGGAAGCAGCAAATGCAACGTACAGCAACGCTAAAATATTTCTTGGATAGGAAAGCTTCCAAGGGGCATCTGCATTACTACTCCCTGACTCCTCCTCAGTTCCTCCTCCTCTGCTCACCAAGAGAGACAGCCAAGGCTGCACATCTCAGGGTGAAATTTATAATATAATCAATAAAACGCCACAAAGCTGAATATTTGATGCTAGTTTATTATTCTCATTGTGCTTCCACAGGTTTGGTCTGCCTCCTCCCCAGCCTGCCCTCCTCCCTCTCTTCCGCAAACCCCCTTCAAATGCACCAACAATTCTAGCTCAAAAGCCGCATTACCTCTCATTTTATGAAATTTCTGCTAGAAATAACCTTTAACCCATACTTTGCCTCCTCCCCTTCCCTGCCAAAAGCTTTATTCATTCAATTCTTTTTCAACCTCAATTACTTCCCATTTAACAAATGGCTGGTATAGCAGTGAAGCACTACAGTAAGAACAAAGGTTGGTGCTCTATTGCAATCTCTTCAGGGTAGAATTAAAGGCAAATTCTCTATCAGAGAAAGCCACCTCTCCTCGATTTTTCTGTCACCGCATTATTATTATACAGCTTGTCTCTGAAAAGAAGGCTCTCAGGGTGTCATGAACTCTCAGAGAATTTCTAGTCTACAATGCCATTCAGTAAAAAAGGGAATGCTCCAGAGAGAAAATAACCTTTGTGTAAGGAAAGGTTTGTTCTGCAATATTGTCTGAGCACTGGCTTTACAGAGAAGAAATGAATCTTTGCATTTGCATCACCAGAGCACAGAAACTGGTCCAAAAGAATACCACTCTGCACAGCCCGAGCTACGCCGCGCTCTTCCCTCTGACTGAGAGATGGAGAGACTTGAGCAGGATTAGGCAGTGTATACAATCCCTCCTCTATTGATACATGTCCACGGCAGAACACACACAATTGAATTGAGAAAATGTGAATCCCATTCATTTCAAATGGTCTTCTTCAATTAAAAAAAAAAAAAGCCATGTCACTTATGACATCTCTTTTCTGATATTCCTAATTGCCTTTTCCCTCCTTCCTCAATTGTTCTCTTGTATTCCTTTACCCAATTTTAAGTACTTTAAATGCAGGCATAAATTCCTGCCTTTTCCTGGCATGTCTATAGCAGCACTTCGTGTCAGCAACAGGACAGCAACATCCTCATGGAGACAAATTAGTGATACTCCAGAAGAATTCTAACCTGTCTTGGCTAGAAAAAATAAAGATTGCTTATAGCAAGTATCATTCACACATATATAAACATACACACAAACACACACGTTCTGGCACAGGAAGGGATGGAGGACAGACAAAAGTAGCAGATACTCTTTTAAAAGGGAGGAAATGAAGAGGCAGATTCCAAGCTGTGTGAATTGTTAAATGCTCACTGAAATAAATGGAACTCTGATAATTAATTTATTCAGCTAAGGATCTGCCCCTGAGAAATTGAAAGTGCCTCTCAGCCTGCTCACATTCTGCTTTCCTGAATTAGTTTAATTGCACAAAAAGTTGGGGGGGGTATTATATTGATTTAATATAATTTTATATATTCCACTGGTCATTTTAAAGAATTATTTTTTTTCTATATTGTTTTAAAGTGGAACATTTTCTTTATCCAAAGGAGACTAGAGAAACAGAATGTTGAAATGGAAAAGGAAGGTGAAATGGTTAATGGAAGAAATAACTTACAAATACATAGGACAAAAATAAAGAACAGGAAAAGAAAAGTAAATTTTGTAACATTCAGATTCAGGTTCAAGCTCAATTAAGAAGAATGATCAAAAAGTATTCTCCCCTGAGAGTTACAGATTATTGAAGACAGTGGCACTTCATATGCATTTCTTAATACTGTTTACAAATTACATCCTTCTGGGAGTTGTAGGAAAAAAAAAATGTACTTTAAATTTAAATTGCACGTGGGTTACTAGCTAAAGCTAATGGCCACCATTCCCACATATCTGAAAGATTTTTTTTTTCCCTGAAAGAAAAATAAACTTAAGAAAAATGGTATCATACTTAATGTTCTGCAAACATTTTAATAATACATAAAGTCTGAGTTAGAAAGGAAAAAAACTCAAACCCAAATCAATAAACTTTGTAATTCTAAAAAATTTCAATTTAGCCTCCAGTTACTCTATGTCAGCGTTTACTGCATATCATACAGGCTACTTCATGTATCTGTGTGCCTAGGATATTCTATAGTGCTGTGAATCCTTTAGACACACCCCAAATGCTCAGATAACACTTAATTCTCTGAAATAATAAACAATTAAAAACCCCCACGACTGCTGTCATTCAGTTATACTTAAAAAATAGCACAGCTAAGCAGGTGGTGAGCAGCGATTACTGCGCTTGCTGTCACCAGTTGACCGCAGATTGTGCGCACAGCACATTTATGCCAAGAAAACTAGATATTTTTGTTACTCATCGTCTCCCTTCCTAGTCATCAACTTTACCTAAATGTGGTTTTCAGCTGTAACATGCTGAGGTTTAAACTGTAGACTCCTAAAGGCAGGGGTTGTCACACTAAACTTGGCTACTACCTGTAGAACAGGTCTCAGACTGCAAACTAAATTTTCAGTGCACGACTTCAGTAATCACTCAATGGCATCTTCAGAGACTGACTTGACCCCATAAGGGTAAATATGAGCAATAAAGGGTTAAGCCTTTCGGTTCCTGAAGACTTTTTGACAGTGTTAAATGCTAAAAAAACCACAAGGAAACCATAGGACTTGGTTGGTAGTGAAAGGAGCAAGCTGCTGGCTGTAGAATTTTAGGTTACCCATTTGTTAAATTACCATCTATTCGTAAAATTATTTCAACTCTGAGATATGAAAGATGAAGAGAGATGTAAATTAAGTATACCGCAGTTACTTGCAGCATTTCACAGCTCGTTTCCAGAATATTTTGGGTCTTGTACTCTACGGTTCTTTTGTATAAATGGTTAGTACACCTGGCCAGCTCATCATGACAGTACTTCCTCAGTATGATGCAGGAGAAATCATAAGAGGCTTTTAAAAAGGGGAGGGGAAAAAAAAAAAAAAAAAAAGAAAAGGTTTTCAAAACCATTGTCAAAATGAGGGTCCAGAAATCAATTTGTAATTATCTGCCAACACAAATCTAAAGGCTTTTCTGTGATAAGGGTGGTAATACATAGGGCTGTAATGTGAATTATTTCAAAGAATAAAAGACTGATTGTCTTCATGACCTATATAGCTTTTAGTGAGCTTTAAAACAAAATTACATTTTATACTTCTCATGAATGGCTTTCTCCCCCCTTCCGCCCCCCTTTAAAAACGCAGGGGTTTTGTCCCATCTAGTAGGCTTTCAGTTTTAAATAGGATTCAGTTTCCTCCAATGTTGATACATTTCGTTCAACTGAAAGTGAAGGCTCTGGCTTTGCAAAAGAGCTGAAGCTTCCCCTGTACAAAGGCAACCCTTTCCAACACGTTTATAAGTAAACTACAAACCACATGATCGTGTTATGTTTATGCAGAAACTCAGCACTAGAATTCTTTTTTCTTTTTTTTTCTTGAAAAGTTTTCACATAAAAATATGATAAATAAAATAAATATTTCACACCGTACAAAAATGTACGGGAATAGCATATCAAAGGTTAAAATAAAGTCAAATGAATATGATGAAAAACATACAAGGTTTAGTATTTGTGACAAATTGAAATAAAGAGACAAAGTACAACATTTTCTAAGAGTATGAGAGCCATATTCAGATCACCGTACTTAATTCCCTCAGCTCCTGTGGCCTGATGCCAACAGAGTGATGTTGCATGTCCCAGTAAGCAACTACAGGCCTGGCTTTTGACCATTTGGTGGGACTGAACATACCCTGTAGCCCTGCAGGTCCAAACCCACGAACGTTTCCGTGTGGGATACCGGTTGCAACTTCCTTATACAAATTTACCTCCATATGCATTTAATTATGGTTATTGCCTGCTTGAAAAATGCTTTCCAGGAAGACATGGTAGTTACACTGAACTATTAATGTTAAATATTAAACATACTATACCACTAATATTGTAGAGAGTATAGATCTACAGAATCATAGAATCATTAAGGTTGGAAGAGATCTTAAGGATCTTCCAGTCCAACCATCCCCCCACCACCTATTACCCACTAAACCATGTCCTTAAGTACCACATCCAACCTTTCTTTAAACACCCCCAGGGACGGTGACTCCACCACCTCCCTGGGCAACCCGTTCCAATGCCCGATCACCCTTTCTGAGAAGAAATTTCTCCTAATCTCCAACATGAACCCCCCCTGGCGCAACTTGCAGCCGTTCCCCCTTGTCCTGTCACTAGTTATTCACGAGAAGAGGCCAACTCCCAGCTCACCACAACTCCCTTTCAGGTAGTTGTAGAGGGCAATAAGGTCTCCCCTGAGCCTCCTCTTCTCCAGACTAAACAGTCCCAGTTCCCTCAGCCGCTCCTCATCAGACCTGTGCTCCAGTCCCTTCAGCAGTTTCGTTGCCCTTCTCTGGACACGCTCCAGGGCCTTGATGTCTTTCTTGTGGTGAGGGGCCCAAAACTGGACACAGTACTCGAGGTGCGGCCTCACCAGGGCTGAGTACAGGGGGACAATCACCTCCCTGTTCCTGCTGGCTACACTATTCCTGATACAGGCCAGGATGCCGTTGGCCTTCTTGGCCACCTGGGCACACTGCCGGCTCATGTCCAGGGGAGCGTCAACCAACACCCCCAGGTCCTTTTCCTCCACACAGCTTTCCAGTCACCCCGCCCCAAGCCTGTAGCGCTGCCATCATTTAATTTTGAAAAGAGTATTTATTTTTGTTCCGTCAGCTTCATCCAGAGATTCAAAAGAATTAAGTATTCTTTAAGTGTATTAGTCTGAAAGTGTTTTGGATCTTGGTAAGTAAGAGCTCCCTGGGAGAAATACGTACATCCTACTCTTGTTAACGATAAGGTAGATTCTTAATTGAAGTACCTCCTATCATGTATGTTGGGATTCCTCTGCAGCTAGATTATACTTTGGAAATGTGATGGATTTCTTTACTGATCTAAGTTTCTTCAAACCATTCCAAAACTAACCTATTTATTCTGGATTTTTAGAACAATTGTTCCTGAGAAAATAAAAAATTTCAATTGTCTGTTTGTTTGGGGTTTTTTCCTGCAAATGAACCAACTTTATATAAGAACTACCATGAAGAATAAGGAATGCTCTCTGCTTTGACTTCAGAAGAGGTTAGACAAGCAGTTCTCCTCGTACACAGCTTTAATCTTTAAAAAAAAAAAAAAGGTTTTCTAATCTATTAAGGTGAAATCTTTTCATCACTATATCTACCAATTTTTCTGAGAGGTTTCTGTCATATCACATGCTTCCTGCTCATAACACAATACATAATTTCTGCTTTAATCCTAGCATTTTGAAGTCATATTCAGAAGTCCTGCATGAGGCCTTTTAAATAATAAATAAATAACAAAAATACAGTGCCAACATATCCCTGCCAACTTCTCTGCAATTGGCAGGCACTGCTCATTTAATAACTTTACTTTTCACTAGAGAGTAAACCTGTCCCCATAAGCCATATGTCTTTTTCCAACATTTGTTTCACTTGAACTTCATTTCTGAAGGGACAATAAAGTACATAATGTCACAACAACTTGCTGATATATTTGCTAATGCTGCAAGCAAGGTTATCCAGTCTGTTCTCCAACTCCAAACAGTTTCTATAGGGTCAAAAAGGTTGAAAGGAAGGAAGGTGGAGATCAAAACTGTCTGGTTCCTTCTGATTTCCCAGCCTGTGCTAGCTTTTATGTTCTAGATGGTAAATTAGTGCTGGGTTAAAAAGATAATAAAATCACAAACTGCATGGTTCATCCAATCTGATGCAAAACTACTTAAAACTAACAAACGCTCTTCTGGCTTATGACTCCTTTCAGTTGGCAGAAATTTCTCAGATAGTACATGTTAGGGGAAAAAGTCACAAAACCAGTGTAGGGAGTGCCCCGATAGCACACAGCTGACACCCTGTCCCTCGGGAAATGTCATCTCCTGAACACAAATAGGGGCAGCTCTGAGGCTACTCTAAGCTACACTGCAAACAAAGGAACATGTAAATATTCAGCTGGCACAAACATAAGGACACAAAATTACCTTCAGCATTTTACCTTTCTCCCTGTTGTTCAATCTGAACACAGCACCTGGCCTTTGAACCAGCCAAAAGTGGCTGAAGAGGCAAACCCATAAAATTTTCAGAACAAACTTTAGTAAGGACACTGAAGTAAAACTCACTGCACTGTTAATCAACTCTTATCTTTTAAGGGAAAAAAATGCAAATGTAACATCATTAAAAAAATGAAAACTTTTAATGAAAACAAGAATTACTCATACTGCTCCACAGAGGATAAAAGATCTCTCTTTGGATTCCACTCTAATCTAGTTTCAGGGTAATTGTTAAAGTGTTTGAAATATCTTATCTCGCCCTCCTCCCTGTTTATATTCTTGACTTCTTTAACATACAGCTTGCCTTTAATTTAGTTGGTTGGGATGTCAGTTCTGTAAGGCTCTCATCTAACTCTGAGTCAAACGAGCATTTCCCAAGAAATAACTCTGTCCTTTCCCTTGCCCAACACCTTCAGCCCAAAATGCCCATCGTAGTTCCCATGTCAGAGGAAATCTTGTTGCCTTCTCCTCACCCCATCTTGCTGGTTCCTTCCCACAGATGTGCAAGAGTGGGCTGTTCTCAGACCCCGCTTTCCTCTCTGTTTGTGGTGTGACCCTGTTCAAAACAGCCATTCTGCTCCAAATCAGTCTTACAACTTTTAGAACCTGTTTTGTTTCTCCATTTCCCTGATTCTCAATGACAGTTCTGTGCTAAGTAGCTCAGATTTTCTCTTGATAAACAGTGCATACCCGGCAGAGTAAATCTTACGGCCTTTATGTAACTGTCTAGTATGAGCACACTGAACTGTGTATACTGTAAGGACTTATCACTGTGAAATCTAGACTACAGTCTTGTTCACTTCAGTTACTTTTCTGAAGTTGTCTGTGCCTTTGAATAGCCCTACATTTTTTGCATTATTTTTCTGACTGTCTTGAACCAGAGAGATCAGGGGAACTGAACCTTATGCATCCCAGCAAGAGACCGCTAAAAGTTTCTCAACTTATCAACAATTTCCTCCAAGCAGTCACCTCAACGCATAGAAGCAGCAATAAAGGCAGTGTAACATATTTGAAAACATTTGTTCTTTTCTCTGGCTGTATCTGCCTCAGTAGGAAATGATCCCAACAATACAGAACAGAAAAGCCTGGTAGGTCTGAAAAATGTATCTTACAGTTTGGGGTCAAAGCCTTTTAGGCTTTCTTTTCCTTCACTGAGGTAATGGACAGTGTGTGGTAGCTCAGCATGCTTGTCACTAACTTCTCACCTCCAACTCTCCAGCTCATACTAAGATCAAAGCAGAGGAACACAAAGGAGGATTCTATCATATGGATCATGGAGAAAGACCTATTTTTCATCCCCTTTGTATACTACAACCCTTCTGATTACTGGCATTATGTTCAGTTCCTCTTCCCTTTTTTTTAAGTCTCTGCAGTATTGATTGGTACAATGGCTACAAAGAAGTTCATTCAAAAGGGAAACAGACAACAGAAGAAAACTACTGATAATCAGAAGAGGAGCTGTAATAATTACTGACGTTTTGACTGAAATTCAAGTATGTAGCGATACTTGAAGTGTCCATTGATTCCAGTGTGATTGCAAAATAGTAAACTATCCAACAACACCTAGGCAGCCTCAGGTTCAGCAGCATCTTCTGCACATTGACAGCACAAAGCAATCCACCTTAGTCACATAAATGGTAAATTTACAGCAGTTCAACCCACTGTAATCCTAATTCTTTCTACTGAACAATTCAGAAGCAGTGTTTCTCTCCAAGTCCCATTTGCAAGTAAGAAGCTTTGTCTTCCTGTGTTTCTATTATGCTTGACCCAAACCAAGTGGTTCTCTCTCAGTCACTCACAGTAGTCCAGCGTGGCTCTCCACTGCACTGAAGTCACCACCAGCATACAGCAACAGCAGAGAGGAGTTACAAAATTAGAGGTCATTATGTGCTAAGATGATTCACAGCACCCTTAGAAAGGGGGATATAGCAAACAGCCTTACCCAGGTGTCCTGTCTTACTGTTCTCCATCATCATCTCCCACTTTCTGCACTAAAATAGGTGTCACCATGTACATATCTTTGCCAGCTTCACCTAATGATTATTCAAAGCTTTATATTCTTCCTCCAACAATCCTAATAATATGTTTTGACAACTTGAACTCCATGACAATTATCCTTTGGGGAATCAAAAGAACACCCTATTATTATCTGGGAACATAACCTTGCAGAAAGTACAAAACCAGGATTGTCATCAGGCTGTTTTTTTATGAAACATCTGATTGAGATCTCAAACAGGGACACTCAAACAGGAGGGACACTGCTGTTCACTGATCAGATATTAGTGACCTGAGTAGTGTGTCTGATGGCACCACTGAGTATCTGGGGGCTGTTGGAACATCACTGTTTTGACTTCTACCATTATTTGTTATATAGTTTCCTTAGATTCAGTCAATGAGGGAGGAACAGTATCTCATTATATGTCTGTATCATGTTTAACACAAGGAGGTTCCATCTTCATGCAAAAATTAACACTATTTACAGTAGCAGCTAAACCACTGATGGAAATAAGCTACCCCTTCTTTCATTATCTAGTAAGCTCATTTTATCTCATTCTTTGCAAAATTATGAACATTATCCTATCCATCTCAATAGGAAAATAGATAAGACTGTTAAGAATCACTGTAAATTAATGGTTTTAATCTTATTAAGCCTTGTTGTTCTCTTGACTTTCAAAAAATAATAAATTCACAATCACATATTTTCCACTGATGTACCCGCATGACAACTTTAGATCATGAGTAAGGACAACTGATTTTTTCATTTTTTCATAATTATCTTAAAGTCTGAAACAAAACTTTGGAATCATTATTTTTTCAATGGGGATTATGAAACCTTTGCTGGTGAAAAATATCACCATAAGATGCTAAATTTCAGGTAGATATCTGAATATTGTCACAGGAAGACATTCCTCCTGCTCATCAAATGCAGAGAATAATCATATTGGTTCGCAGAACTAGTTCAACTCTTGTCAAATACTCCCATATAAGGGTAACTCTGACAGTGCAAATAATCACAGAGACATGACCCGCACCCAGGTCACTGAAAATCTAATTGCACTGCATCAAATTTACCGGAAAATCACAAGGGCAATCACCACATGATCACTGCCCATACTAGAGTATGATCATTCTTTCTAATATATCCCCAAGACATACAGGACATTATCTGGTTTGCTCCCTTTCCAGACAAAGTAGTTTAACCAATATTAATGCAATTTAGAGTTTAATGTTCCCTCACACAAATCCTTTCTCTCATCATTCCAACAAACAGTCTCTCCTTTCCATCTCATTTGAAGCTGTGATTTCTGTCAGGGAGGTATAACATACCTCTCTCACTATTAGAGAACATTTCAGCTTTAGGTGTGTAACATGCCTAATGAGACAATTCCACATGCTGAGAAAAAAAACAAAAAACAAACAAACCCAAAACTTGGAAGAGCAAAGCCCATAGCTTTGTTGTACTGCTGTTAGCTTTGAGTAGATCACAGCGACTACTCGAAAGAAGGCTTGATTTAAATCTTGGATTAGCTTAGAACTTTTCAGAGACAGAGGCTCTGTTTAGAAAACATTCTGGAAAGTATTTCACAGCAACCTGCTTTCCTACCCATCTGCCTGGGAAGAAGAGCTATACAAGAAGCCCTGGGAGCTCCAGCCTGTCAGCAGAGAGCCAGGCAATCCTGGCAATTCTTCAATCCACGGGAGATGAAACTCTGAGGACTTCAAGTAGCCGGTGCTTCTTAAGGCTCCGGGAGTTCTAAAATAATAAATTATATAGAATTTATTTATGAACTATCAAAATTTCCCTCCATACATCAATCCACAGCCCCCAAGACGTCTTTCAAATGTTAGAATTTCTCACGGATGAGAATTCCAATATTTTATTAGTTCTACTCTAAATCTGTTGTCCTGCAGTTTGCTCTGGCTCAATACTGCTATTATGACATTTCTTAGTTCATTTATTCCAAGTGAAGATAAAAAAAGTGGCACGTTTTGCCACATTACTCAAAGTTTAAGAAAACAGCCAAACGTATTAATGGAATTATAACTGCCTTTCCAGTGCCTCACAATGTGAATGCACAGGGTACCTAAATGTGACAGTCATCCAATTCTTTTCAGGGAAAATACTTTCAAAGACAATTTTAAACAATGACCAATGTGAAGCTTAAATCCTTATCAGATTGTTACATTTCTCTGGATTTCTTCCGTCCCTTTCCATGTGCTTAGCCCTCAAATACTGGCCTTAGTTTAAAAAAGTCAGCAGGAAACAGAACCACATACACTTCCTTCTCTTAATAATTTCTATTCTGGGCTTCTACCCTATCCTCATTTCACAGGAGATCAATTCTTTTTGGACTCATGTTTTCTAGGTTTGGGGTTCTAAGATTATTTTCTTTTTCTTTCTTAAAAAGCATCTCAGTACCCTAATTGGCATTTCAAGAGAAAGACAAAATCCCAGCTTTCCTTTTATGTGCATGCTTCATTCTTTGGAACAGTGCTAAAGCTGAAAAACTGAGGTCTGAAAACAGAAAATAAGCCCGAAAATGATCCATCGCACTATCTTGTACTGAAAGCAATTTGGTTTTGGATTTGATCTTACTAGCAAATCTTTGGAAAAAAACTGGCATGGAGCAGTTCTTTCATCTAACAACGTATGATCTTGCAGAAAAGTCTTTGGAATGTTTCAAAGAACTTGTTTAGCTATATTTGCTTTATTGCCATGCCCATGGGAGAAGAGAGCCTTTTTTCCTGACACAGATTTCTATAATTCAGTGTATGGCATTGAGGCTCTCTCCTGCAAAACGACAGGCTGCTCCTGAAGGGAGCTGGCGTTCTTCGCTCTGACTGGAGCTACCCCGTGACTCTCAGAACCAAGGCCACGCTCACTCCCAGTCATACGGATCAGCCGTAACTGCGCAGCTGAGGAAATAAACGTCTAGTTCTGACTCAGGACTGTACAATACTGAAATTCTGTATGTGTTCATGCAGTTAGAGACATTATCATGCATGCATTTAGCCACACGTGTGAAATTTGAACGTGGCGTTCACGTGGCAGTGCCTGATGGCTGGCACAGCTGTTGAACGAATGTGATGTTTTGCAGTTAATGCAATGTTCATTTGTCACTTCTTGTGAAGCCAATCGGTTTTCCCACAGTACTTTTTTTCCCTTAAAATGTATTTATAAATAGCTGTGGAGAAATAATGTATATCGTACAATCATTTGTCTGAGAGTACCTTGACAAAATTCGCTTGCGTCCCTTAAGGCAGATTAGATGAACTACCATTTAATGGTACTGATGATGGATGCAGTAAACAGCTTTAGGCCTAGGAATATAATCTATGACTCCTAGAAACTGTTAGTGTAGCAAGAAGCTCATTTGCAGCATTTAGACAGCACTAACTATCAGTCTATGCCATGTAAATGGGAGGAAAGAGGTGGTGTTTCGGGATGCAGAACGTTCTGTGAGAAGTAGAAGGGCTATGCCTCTAATCAGAGCATCTCCCTGGTGAGCACTTCAGACCCACTACGGGCAGTGCAAAGGCTTGGATCAATTATCTAGTAATAACATTATAGTCCTTGGAGATATGGACAGAAGAACACTTATCAGTGGCAAAACTTCTTTTTCATCACTGTTCTAAAAAAGGGGAAAAAATCTCTTTATCTTTTTCCTCTCAGTTTAATTCCTCCCAAACCTACTTGGTAAAATTCTTCCTTGTGCACAGGGTGATAATATAAGGCTAATTTACCCCTCACTCCCCATTTAAGGGGCATTTACGGGGAAGGACCCAATGCTAGCCCATTCGTTTATAGCTGGGAGTGGCAAAAAGAGGTGCTTTAAAGGGCATCTGAACCTTGAATTATCTGCTCACCAGAGATGGTGGAGGAAGATTATGTACTTCAGCCAAAATACAAAAGCATCAATTCATTAATTTGGAAAACAAAGTTTCTCTACTGAAACCAGCTGCAAAGGCAGAGATTTAGGCAGGCAGGTTTTTGTAAACTGGACAGTGCATATGGAAATGGATGACAAATCTTAAAGCCTAGAAAATTGCTAGCAAATAAAAGGCAAATTAAAAGCCAAATAAAGCTCTTACATGTAAACTCCCTATCATACCAAATGAAAAAAGTCCTCGGGAGACATACCAGACAACGGGTGCTTATGGTAAATTTGAAGACAGTGGCCTCGAAAGGGTTCCTTGCATACAGACTATATTTTACTCTAAGTGGTAAGAATCCCATGATAAGTTATCACTAAAATAAAAATATTTTCTTCGTGAAAAGAGAAGAAAACCAGCAAACTTGATAACCACTTCACTTTTTAAGCTAGTTTATAGCAGGAATTCCATACGCACAGGACTTGTTTAGATACGTGTTTAAACAGTGATGTACAACCCAGTCTACTTCTAAAGATGAATATGATGAAATCATTAAAATTAAGCAAAAGTTAATTAAATACAAAAACCAGGGTAAACACAAAGCTGATACACAAAAAATATGCTAGACGTTTAAGGTAAAGGTTTGGCATTTCTAATGCCAATAAAAAGCCATAAAAGTGAGACTCTAAAATTGACCATAAATAGTGTACCTACACAGCAAATGGACTAACATGAAGAGATACTTAAGTTGGCACTGGTAAAGCTATAATGTGAACAAAACAAAGCCCTGTGGAGACTAGTAGGGCTAATTAACCCAGGAAGAGCACTATGCCGACACAGTTATATTGAATCCTATCCAAGCTATCTTCTTCGGTGTTAACCAGGATGCAAAGACATAAAAGCATACTCTACTTCCCTAACAAAGACTAAAACTTCTTGGAAATTTTTAACTAAATATTTTAACATTACAATTTCTACCTGGATTCACTCACTTGAAGTGGCTGAGCGTGCTGAAAGCCGAACCTGGTGACCTGTTAATAAAAATATTTGCGTATTCATCTCTGTGGCAGTATGGGGAAGAAAAATCAGGAAACAGATGTAGAAGGACAATACAGATTTCATTTAGAGTGTTCTGAACAGTGTTTTTGCTTAAATGACATTTAGGTTATAGGAAACACAAAAGGACACTGAATTTTCTCCTTCCTGCACTAATCTCACCTTTTCTGAAACCCAGAAGAACAGCAGAAAAGAAATAGACGCAGTTCAGAGTTTTAATCTGTCTTCAATAGGAACAATGAAAAAGGGAAGGTAAATTGGAATACTCTTAATGACAGCTATTTACTTTATCATGCTGTTTTATTTGCTATTTATGCTATTAGGCAAATTCTTACTATGGTGTTTCCACTTGCCATAACATGGTTTGATCTTTGACGGGCCCTTAATGGAGGTCATCATGCAGACCAGTTTTCCATCAAGACCCCCAGGTTTAAGCCAGAACCCTAATTTGCTTTCAGCAGGATAACCAGGAGTAAGTGTAACAGCAGAATTCATCCCGTAAACTGTGCAGCCCAATTACCTACCACAACCATGGTGAGATTTCATACAGACTCCCCCACTGCTTCTCGCCCTGCCCTTCCTACTCACTGCTCCAGGCAGAGCATCCCATCCAGGTGGGCCTGCCTTGACCTGAGGTTTGATTAAGAAGGGGATCAGGTGCTTTCCAGTTCTCATTTTCAGTTTATCTTATTTCCCTTCCTTTGTTAGAAGCAGAGTATGACACTTTCTCCCCTTCATGTATCTCTGTCTCTGTTCAGCTAGTACCAGCCTTGTCTCTGAAAGAACATGAGCTTTGCTAGAACTGCAACGTGATTTTGTTGTAAAAGCAACAAGGACGTCAATGAGGCCTTGGAAAGAAGCTTTGTTCATTAATTCCTTTAACAATTATAACTTCTTCATAGAGTTACATGATTGCCTCTTTGCCTGCAGTAACGAGGTTAGCGCCCTCGATGCCGAATCCCTGGGCCCCATCTCAGCCAACAGCTGATATGCCTGTATAATGCAAGCATCTTTCCTTACACAAGACAGGTTTTGTTCTCTGTTCAATATCCGATTTCTGTAACAGAGTGTGGAAGGACTTTTAAAAGCAAAATCCAGGTTGGGAGTTTTCTGTAACAACCATTGCCATCGTAATAATTTTATTTCTAAAAAATATTCTATATTCCAAATAAAATTCACAACTGCATTTAAAAATTTCATAGACGTGCAATTTTTCTTTCCCCCGTTATTCAGCACAGGAGCTCTTATAGTCTTTAGCCCAGATAGGTTTCTTTCAAAGCAGCATATTGTTCTTTACCGCTTCCCTCTCGCAATGACAGGTCATTTTGAACGCTTGCCCACCCCTGCCTGTATCTGATGCTCTTGACACTACACATACATTTTAACAGACTTTCTCAAAGGATTGTTTGAAAGAAAGGGTAACCTGACAGAAAGAAAATGTTACTAAAAATCTTTCAAAGTACTTTTAATGTGAAAATCTGTTGTGTAGCCGCCCCGAATCTGCATATATTGTTATAGCTTCCAGTAAAAAAATGAAAAACAGAAGAGAAAAAAAATGAGAAATCACTTGTGGGGGGAAGTTTAGAGAAGCCTGGAAGATAATATAACATTTAGCTAAGAAAGTAATCATATTCTCTGTTATTAAATATGTTATTGCACATCATGGAAAACAGTTTACAGGGAAAATATTTTGAAATAACAATTACACTATTTGGTTTCACTTCATATATATTTTAGTGTTAAGAAAATGAAAGGAATAAAGCAATTTCTATGGATAATGTGGGAATGAAAAATAAGCTGTTGGCTGGATTTTCAAAAGATTACTAAATCAAAAAGTATTAAGCATATCATAATTTTTATTACTGTTACCAACAACTTTTAGTATGAAAGCACTGGAAAATTATAGATATTTTTTTTTTTCAGCTGAGATTAATATGTTGCCCTATGTGGGCTGGAACACAGTGCCTGTCTGATAGTGTAAAGCAAAACTAAACAGCTGATAAGGACAATGATTGAATAAGTATAATGGATTTTATACGGGTGTGGGAGGAATTTAGGAAAGAAAATTGTCCAAATTAAGTTTGTGTCAGTCACTGAAATTTATATTCTTCTTCTTGCAAAAGGTGTCTATCATCTTTAAAATCCAGAGGGGATCAAGACATTATACTCTACAGTGGCATCTGTGCCTGAAACAGCACACTCCTCTTTAAAGCCATGCTGGATTATGGGTTTAATGTTTAAACAAACTCAGAAAGAAGAAAAAAGACAAAAAGGAACAGCAAGAAAACAACCACCTTGTATAGCATCTTCAGTTTATCACTGGTGGTCTCCCATTCAAGAACTGATTGAACTCAGCTTCAATAATTAACTCTTACATTTTTATTGGCTTGACCTATTCAGAATTATATAAAAACTGCAACCTACCAGGACAATTATGTTGCCTTTTCCATACTGAAAAAAAGAGCCAATGCTGTTGAATCTCTTCCTATCGATGCAGACAGTTTTTATTATTCCATACCGTTCTGGGATTTCTCCTTTTTCCCCCTTTAAGAAATTACGACACTTTTTGGTTTTGACATATTACTCAATACTTAATGAGAATCTCACCAGAAAATAAATCCATAGTTGTTTTCATGACAGCAAATTACATGCCAAAGTGTGACATTTAAATGTTGAATTTTAATGGCTTGTCAGCAGAAGTGAAATGCATTTAAAAAAATTAATACGTGAGAGAACAATGTGTCTGTCTATAAAATAATTCTGTTCATAGTAGACATGAATGGTAAATACAGTGTCAAATGTATTCTGTTCCTCAAAGCACATCTTCATTTCGTAAGAAAGGAGCTATTTGAATAGGGGTTAAAGTCTCCTCTCCCGCTGGCACCCTGGATCTCTGTTGCAGTTGTACTGGTCGGGAAACTCCTACCAATACCCCTTCCCAGGACGTTTCCACATGCAGGACAATTTTAGCAAAGGTAATAAAAGGTGAACTGGGCAGCTTGGGGAGAGGGTGTTTGTCCTACGAACAGTTATAAATGCCACATGCTTGTTACCGATCTGTTTTCTCGGACTGTATGTAGTCATGGCTTTGATTTTCAAAGATTTATTTTCAGAAAATAAATTCAGGAGATAATTGACCAAAAATATTATAATCACGTCTAGTGATATGCAAGCATTTCCTCCCTGCTGTTTATCTTAAACGTTTCCATCAAGACATTTTTCACTTGCTACCAATAAACACTTGCGTTATGTAAAATGTTGATATTTAAGTTAAAAATAGCAGTAAGGAGAATTCCCTTTTCCTCTTGCAACGATATAAATAATGGATCTATTTCAGTGCTCCCACTTACATATAAGGTCCCTTAGGGTCTTTGCATTATTTAATAATGGTCTATAAATGAGGTGTGACAGGTGGTATGGATATATTTACAAGCTAATAAATATCGTCAGATTAGGTAAAATCAGAAAACATGAAGAATTAGGTTCTTGACAATGTGTGGGAATGTGAAAACAGTTTACTGCTGAAAAATGCAATTTTTTATGCATTGGACAGAATAATTAGGTCTCCACTTTCTGGGAACCAACTTAATTCTGTTCTTTTTGCAAGGGGGGAGGGTGTAAATACATGGAAAACTTCTCAATATGCAACTATGGACAGTAAAAAAATGCTGAGGAGAACAGGAAGGCTGTTACTAGTCCTAAAACATCAAAAAGTCTGAATGCCTTCACTAAATACTCTGAACAGCTTTGCCCTGCTTATGTAAAAACAAAGGTAGAACATGCTGAACACAGGAGTCAATGAGAATGATTAAAACACCAGAAAGCACCTTCATGGAGAAGGACTGGAATGGCTCTTCGCAGCCTGGGGGAGAGGAGGGAGCAAAAGGAAATGTTATAAAAGGGTACCAGTTACAAAGGGAAGTACACTGCCTAGGAATGCAGAATATGAACATATATTTAACAGTATATTATAGAAGTTACTCTTCAAGCAAGACTAAACACTAATGAAGTCTTTTTTCCTTCAGGTACATATCCTGCCTTCACAGTAATACCAACTCCCTTCAAGGATTCTCTGCTGCTTTCTCCTACAGTTCTGCCCCATTCTCCTTATTTCACCACAGCTCCCTCCCCCAGTATCTCTACTTCTCACCTGTACTTAAGTCCTCTCATTCTTCTAAAATTATCATTCTCTTTCAGGTGCCTCCCTGCATCTTGTGGGTGGTTTTAAAATATCTGTGTATCATCCAGCCAAACACATGACCCAAACTGTTAAGTGTCTCTCCCTCTGTAGTGTTCACTTAAGGAGTCTCTCCTTGACACAGCTACCAATTTCCACCAAACTCGAAGATATCAAATGTATTTGAGATCTTGCCTTTCTGTCAAATTGGCTAAGTTGAGAAATTATTGAAGGACTGAGCTGAACTAATGCAATGGGAAAGCACCCTTGCAATACTATGTTAAAAAGAATAAAATAAAATCACATCAGGCAAACACATAATTGAGAGACTCACTGACATCTGACTTCAAGGAGATCCCAGTAGAGAGTAAACATTAGGTATTTGTTTGAGCAAATACAAAGATATCCAGAGTTATATTGGACATGAGCAACAGATTTCCTTTGTAACATCCAGTTTTGGGCCCCTCAATACAGGAAGGACATTGAGCTGCTGGAGTGTGTCCAGAGAAGGGTGACAAAACTGGTGAAGGGACTGGAGAACAAGTCTTATGAGGAGCGGCTGAGGGAACTGGGCTTATTTAGTCTGGAGAAGAGGAGGCTGAGGGGAGACTTGATTGCTCTCTACAACTACCTGAAAGGAGATTGTAGCAAGAAGGGTGTCGGTCTCTTCTCCCAAGTAGCAAGCGAGAGGACGAGAGGGAATGGCCTCAAGTTGCATCAGGGCAGGTTTAGGTTGGATATTAGGAAAAACTTCTTTAAGGAAAGAGTAGTGAGGTGTTGGAACAGGCTGCCCAGAGAGGTGGTTGAATCGCTGTCCCTGGAGACATTCAAAAAATGTATAGACGTGGCACTCCAGGACATGGTCTAGTAGGCATGGTGGTGTTAGGTTAACGGTTGGACTTGATGATCTTGGAGGTCCTTTCCAACCTTAGCGATTCTATGATTCTATAGAAGACAGCTACCATGCAGCGCTGTTCTGCTGCTAGTCAACACAGGAGGGGAAAAATGTCTAAATTACAGCATCTACAGAACCTCCAACATCTCCTTCACAGATCTTGTACTGGCACTGTTAAAAATAAGATACTGACTTAAATGACCCAATAAGTAACAGAAATTTTCCTGTTAAATACATGGATTTATATGGACAAGTACATTTCTTTGATCCATTTGCAATTTGTTTTATTATTTCAGGAACAGAAACTTTTTTTCCAACATTTAGAGCTATTCTTTCTCTCTCAGAAAGACTCATGTGACTTCTAACAGACTGTCAACATTACAGGCTAAAATCTCACCCATAGAAGAATTATTGCCTGGGAAACAGCGAAGCATAATGCGATGTCTTGACAATATGTCTCCATCTAGGGGCACATCAGTTCAGCTCCTATGTCTGTTCAATGTCTACCCTTCATACTTTAGAAGAAAAGCTGAAAAGTCAGAAACTTGTCCAGTTTTTCCAAGTACATCAGCTATTACATAAATCATATTACCTCTTCCTCCAAACCATACATCACTCAAACTGATATTAACTTTAACTTCTTTCATACTGCCCAAATTGTATGACAATAAGTGACTTCAAATCACCTGCAGTAAAACTAAGCTGGTTAGTCGGGAGATGAGAGGGCTGCATCCTTATCATCTTTACTCTAAAACGTTTGTTCTTCTGATAGGTGTTATCTTGACACTCGCCCTTATAATGATAAAAACTTTTATTTAGTTAGTTTCAAGGTGTATTTTTAAGAGACATAGGGCACTAAGCTGTCTTTTTCTTTGTATTTTGTCATTGCTATTTGTGGATGAGACACTTAAGTTTTATACTCAGACAACTGTGTAACTTTGTGTCTCCCTTTAGGATGACACATTTCACTTTCACTGCTGGCCCTGAAAAGCCAGCTAAAAAAATGTGGCATTGAGATCACATCCATTGTGTGGCAATGAAATGAAATGCCTTTAATCAGTCAAGCTTCTTTAGAACAGATGAAATTAGATTTAAATTAGATTTAGGATTTGCAGTTAAAAATATTTTGGTCTGTCAGTCACGCTACAGCCAATTACTTAGCAGCATATAAATTTTATTTCTAAAAAATATGTGTAAACACATTACAAAATTAGGCAAACCCAAACTCTTCTTTATACTTCCAGTTTTCTAACTGAAAAGGAGACTTTTAAAATCATTCTGAATACCGATGTACAGAATTTTTAGAAACAGACTGGAGACCATGTTCCACAAGCCTTAATGCCCACAAGCCACCGGAAAAGCCTGTTACTTAAAGAGTACAACTATTGGGCAGAGTTGTTGAAAGCAACATTGTCTAATTAAGCAGCAGCGACCTGACAGAAATGTCTTCGCTACCGTTTCAGCCTCAACCATTTAAAGAACGTCCCATTGAACAGAACACAAAATACAGGCCGTTCGGTGGCAAGGATGAAGGGTTGTCAAAACGGTGACATTAGCATGCACTTCTGAGTTTTTCCAGTTAAACACTATTAAACACTTAGTTTAATAAACTGAAACAATTTTACTGCTGTAAGTGGTAATATCAAAATATCGGATGAAGGGAATCCGTAACAGAATGGTAATGAGGCTGCAGTATTGGATTTTCACCATTAAAATCCCCAGCTAAGTTCTCGGTTTTCTCCCGGACTTTCAATGGAAAGAAAATTCACCCCAGGTGCAACCTACTGATTTCCTTTCACCGATCATTTGGAAAGTACAGAAGCGATTGAACGGGGAAAAAATGCCTTTGTATGTATCAGACTTGATGTATCTAATATTCTTGCCTAAAGCTGTACGTTCAAGTCTTGACAGAGTGAATTGTTCATGCAAAAATACATCACCCTCTCCCCATCTCCACCAGGCTCCTGCCATAGCAAAATTACCGACCCATATTGTTTAATAGTTTCCCCAGGCTGTGCCAGTGATCTTTAAGCATCCTTCTGTTGCTTCTTAACTTGTAGGTTCTCCAGAAGCTGCCTGTACTGATTCTATCCTGTAATAACCAAAACAAAGTCAGCAAGCAGAGCTTCTTAGCACTATGATAATACTGCAGAGTTTGGTTAAGAGAGTCACAGTTCTATGCTTTGGAATTTGTTTATTTAATTTTGCACTCATCTTTTTTTTTTTAAAAAATATCTAATACACAAGAAAAGACTGCTTCACAAAAGTTCACCACAGAAATGGAAGTACTATAAAGATATAGGTACTGAATAAGTAATTATCTTTCATTTTATTCTTCAGGATAAAAAGGACTCAATAAATTGCTGGTTTTAGGAGCAAGCCAACCTCAATCTACATCAGTAAGACTGCATCATGTATTACTTGCTTGAATTCGGAGACCACAGATTTGATGGCAGGCAGCTTTGTATACATTTTTGTCATTTTTTTTCTATATTGTTTTTTACACAGCCGTTCCTTTATTCTTTCTTTTTATATTTAACACAGAAAAGACTATTTTGTTTCATGCAAGGGAAGAAAATACCCTTACTGTAACAACCAATATAATTACCCTGCTATCCTACATTTCAGTATTTACATTCCTCTATAGAATTAATTCAAGTAACCTTTGTTACCCTTACGAACAGCCCTTACATCAAAGTGGAAGCAAAAGACTTTATTTATTTATTTTAAAATCAGATCTGTGTTCCCAGTTGGTGAAACTGAAGAAGAGAGCAACAGTTCTTCATCACATTTTGCAAGGTGTTTTGACCTGCATGTTATTGCCAATACCGCGAGTGTCAGCGCACAAGTGACAGAAATAGCAGCAATATCTTTTTATTGATACTGTATTCATGTTATCCCCCAATGTTAAATTTATAGTTTTCCCTAGAGAACGGATATTATATTCACATCCCCATCATCGCAGCTGTATGAGGACCATTCTTTAGAGCCAATATCAATCACACCATATGTTGTCCTGAAAAGCAGATAGTGCAAACTGGTCACCTTACCCCCTGACCTGGAGATTAGTTTAATTATGAACACAGGCTCCACCTCCTTTGTTTTCAATTGTGTAATAGCACAAAAGAGGTTATAAATATGCAGAGACTATCACTTTTACCTTCTCTGTGACTTCCTCTCACCCCTGCTCCAATTCTTCTGATACTGATTCTTTTAACAGTACAGAGAGATTTTACTTCTGTCCTGAAGCTGTATCTCCTCCAGCTTTTGATCCAAAAGCAGTGGCCATCTCCCAGCAAGCACTAAGTCATTTGTAAATGCCTTTTTAAAGTCAATTCTTTTTTATAATGCCCAAGGCAAGCAGCTATCAAAGCAGCTTTCTCCACCTCTGTCCCATTATGCTAAAACCAGCGTGGTGAGAATGGAAGGCTTAGACTTCACATAATCCCAGCAAGCACACAACAAAAAAGATGAACTCAAAGAACACTAAAGGGTTCAGATCCCTGTGCCACTACTGATTTCCTGTAAAATCTCAGCTAATCACTAAGGTCCATAACCAAAAACATATTTAAGCATCTTATATAGGTAGGAGAATTGCCACTGAAATCAATGGAATTATAAAAATTTACATATCTCTGTGAACCTGACCCTTTAGTCCTTCCATGTCCCTTCTGTAAAATGAGGATAACATTATTCTTTATCTACCAGAGATAGAGAAAACAGATATTGAAAATTAAAAGGTGTTCAGATTTCACTGTAATAGAAAAACAAACAAAACCCCCTATGATAAATGGGAGGAACCCTTAAAACTGGGGGGATGGGGGAGAAACATAGATGGACTCAGTGACGTTAGTTTTAAGTGTAAACCTTCTCAGATACAAAGGAAGAATTCTAACTTCAATAGTGCCTTATCTTATTGCTGCTTTTCTGGAACACGCTGCCCTAAATCCCTCCAGAGTCAGGCAGTATATGATACAGCAGATGCCGAACCTTTTAAGTCTTTGACAGTTATGATTTTTTAAATAAATTTTAAGATTAAGCCCAACCACTCTGTTTCATGTTTATGCTGCCTCATTTAGATAAACGTGCTTCTTCAATGCAAACACAGATGCAAAATATTCAAACTAATTCAGTTTTGCATTATTTGCCTGGCAACCTGTTTTTAGGGGATCCTGGAACATTTTTGACATCTCAGAGAATAAGGCATAGAGATCCTTAGACCAAAGAGACACCCAGGTGCCTTCCATCGAGATGTGTGTGCTCTGCTGCAGAGAGCACCAAATGAATCGATGTCACTTTCTGTATCATTTCTAGTATCCCAGAATCCACTGATATATTCTGATATATCAGAATCCACTCTGAGGCAGAGTATGGCAGTAGTGAGTCCTGTTCTTCAGTCAGCTCAACTGCAAAAATTCATAGGGCAAGAACCTAATGAAAATACTTTTAGAAGAGCACCTGTTACTAGTCATGCTTACTACAGGTAGCCAGCTTTCTAGTTAGTGGATAACCCAAAAGTGTCTTAAAAAGGCATCTTGTCCAAAATAACACCCTGTAGCAACAACTGCAAAAAGAATATTGGTAAGGAAAACACGGCAAGCCCAGATCCTGCTAAACTGTTTTGGGGCAGCATCTAGAGTAAACTGGCATGCTTTTTCTGGCAGGATCACAGCACCGCTTTTCTGCTGATATTAGACTTCCAACAAAATCCTCCCTAAGTGCCAGCCTTGACACTGCTGCTATACAGAAAGAAAAAAAAATATAGAAAAAGAAAAAAAAAATCTTTGGTGGTTTTTTTTGATGTAGTAAAAAATCCTTTTTTCTTCTATAGTAATGATCATTCACTATAGAAGATTAAAAATGAAACTTGATCCCAGAGACAGCAAGGGGAGATGGGGCCAGCAGCAGTGTTTCAATGCAGCCAGAATTTGATACTAATTAACAGCAATGTAAGAAATTAAAGGGTAAATGGACCTTTTAGATTATCTACTAAGTATACTGTCCGTAAAGAAACAGCTTGTCTAACAGTCAAATGATGTATCATATGGCATAGTCACTCTGAATCCCAAAGCTGTCCATCTTTAGAGGCTGTAGCATTTCTTAGTGAAAATTAAGCCAACACACAGATTTCAAGGCAGATGGAACGCAGCTTCCAGGAACTCAGTTTGCAAAAGATTAAGGGGCAAATAATTGGGTCCTTTCCACAGCTGGATCACAGTTAATCTTGAGGTGCCAAAACAGGATTTGAAATGGATCCATGGCAAATTCGTTTTTGCTCTTAAACTTTCTTGTACTTTTCCACAATGTCATCATTTCAGCGAAATCAGTCCATCTGTTTCACTACCCAAACCAGAAGGTGCTGATGTTTTCCTTTTCCATTAAAAGCATAAACACATGATGTATGAAAAATTCATAATGAGAATCAGCGGTGATACAGCCAAAGTAAGAAAAGAGAAGATACCATGGAAATGTCTACATGATATCACAAACAGTGAGGGTGGGACAGTTGCCCAGTGGCTTGTTATTGCGAAAACCTAAAGCAAGTCACCTATGAAACCTACTAGCATGCATTTCATCAGTTAGAAATGTGACTTCAAGAAACCACTTCGCTTCATTTATTAAGGAAACCAATCTTTACTCCTGATAGGCCAAAAACCACTGGTGTAAAATAGTAGATCCAGGTTTCATTTACACCATACTGCAGTGATTAGAATTAAGGAGAAAGTGTCCTCTGGTGGAGCCGGCAGGGGAGTACCGTGCTCTCCCTGGGCTCTGGCACGGCTATAACTTTTGTCCTTGGAAATGCAGAACTTTTTCCAACTGCAGCTCTACTTCAGACTAACTCAGGCTCCTTTGAGGGATGCCAAGGGGTGTTCATAATGAGCTTTGGAAGCTCTGGCCAAAAGAAGAAACTATTAACTATTGTAGAAGCTATTTTAATGAAAAACAGGACAGCTATCCCAGGAATATGCTATATCATTTTCTTGAGAGAACTCAAGTCACTATGAATAATGAGGATTTTTTGCTTGAGGAAAGGCAATATTCCAAAAAAATGTGTCTAATATTCATAGACTGAATTTGAGAGAGAGACTGAATCTCACTGATCTACAAAGGACTTCTAAGGGAACACCATCTGTGCTGACTAGCTGCAGTTATTGCTCATCTTCCCTCCTATTCCATTATAGGTCATGACTTCTTTGCTGTAACATTAGTATTTTAGTTGTTTCTATGTATTACAAATAGTTTTTCCTTAGTAATATACAAGAATTGCAAAGTCCCTAAGCCACGGAGTGTCAGAAGTCGCACAAGGGAAAAGCTCACTCTGTATTTGCTCTATATCTTCACTCCTTCCCTAAATATCTGCTACCGATCACTGTCAGAGGAGGATGTTCAGCTAGATGAATCATCTGAGTGAGCTAATACTGCACTTCATCATCATTTACAGCCCAGAGCAATGGGGTTTTATGCCTATCCAGACTTGCTAGGTGGTTAAAACAGACAATCGCTTCTGGGTTCGCTCTTTCAGTCTGCAGAAACGTGTTAGCAGACCTAACGGCTTAAAGGGCAGAGGGGGGAGGCAGAAACAAATGTTAAAATTCAAAACAGTATTTTGCTGCCATAGGGTAATAACAGTGAAAGCTTATTTCAGACACGGCTCACCTGTAACCAAAAAAGCCAGCTACATGATGGGACTGTGCTTTTTGCATCTTCCAGGTATCTTCTGACAAAGCTTACATCCTGCTGCACCAATGCATGAAAACAAGTTGGGTTCTATTCCGCACCCCGCGTTGGGCAGGGAAGCAGAACAGAAGGGAGTCATTCAAGCAGCTCAAAGGCTCTCTCTGAATACTCCTCCTGCGGGTCAAGTTCTCAATGCTTCATGTTAGAAACACTGGATGTAATGGGGTACAATTGAAGCAAATAGCCAAAGTCCCAATGGCCCTTCATCTTTAACTTGTAAACAAAGCAAATAGATACAGAGGCTAATGAAAATGATTACTGAGGTTGATAATGTAATTTTCACAATTCTGAAGCTATGAGTTAGAAAATAATTACTGGCACAAAGAGCCGTGTAACCCTAACTGGTGGTGTACAAGGCCAGTTTTGATGGAATGAATAAATATCGCTCACTCACTGCTTGTGGTCCAACTACAGTAAAACCACTAATAAAAATTAGCTTTCTTCCAGCACTACAGCCTATAAACATACAGGCACTCTGCAGTGATTGACATTTTATTGCCTAACAGCGAAAGAAAGCTGAGCAATTCTGCAGCCTGGAGATGAAGAATCCACTTTGATTTGATCTAAAGTTCCTTAAATCTCTTATTTATAGGAGCTGTAGCATGCATTTCACAAATCCTAAAGAATGTAAGCATCACTTGTGCAACAAGGGACTGTGCTTAATATGAGAGCTAAACCCAGAAATACTGAGCTTAAATCCATTAATCAGAGTCCTAGCAAAGCAGGTAAGGAGACTGATTGTTGATTACTCTCTGTATATCTGTGATTCAACCCCCGATCGATAATTTTGCTTTCAAAAGTAGACACAGACACCTGATGAAACCTTCAAAAATTGAAAGAGCACATGGAAAATATAAGATTCATTATTGAAAGTATTGAGTAATACAGCAAGCACCACTAGGAAGAAAATTCTATGTCCATACTACCATTTATAACAGGCATAATAGCCTGAGGATATTTTCTCCCATCTCAGGACTGGTGACACTGGTCTTAGGGTTTCTATATTTTGTTTAAATTCTACTTTGTGGGATTCAATGTCCTGCAGTGCAAAAATCAATATGCAAGCTCCACCTGCTGCTCGCTCTTTATTGCACCGCTAAAGTTGCAGCATCTACACAGGGTGATGTTGGATGTTTTGAAAACTTAGAAAAGGTTATAAATGTTTTGAGCCTTTTGAAAGGTTTCACCTGGTTTCTGACATCATGCCTGATTTTCAAACCTAGAATTGCCTGTAAAAGCAATTCACCAACTCACCTAAAAACACTGGCAGAGAACTTACAGTCAGCTAATCACGCCTTTATGTAGATACACTTGCAAAATTATTTACGCAGGAAGAAAACTTCAAAGAGAAATCAGGTTTTAAAAAAAATCTTCAAAAATAGATAAAATAATATCAGTAAAAATAAATAAATTTATTACACTTATACCTTATTCTTAATGCAAACCCTGTCTATACCATTAGTTGGTCATTGGTAGCACAGTAACAAAAAGTCATATTGATTAAATAATACGTTGCTTCCTAGAACAAATATTGTTCTGCAACTTCTACAAGAAGTTTATTTTTAAGAGAAGAATCTGTTGGCCTGTTGCTCAGTCATCTGCGCGGGAAACCAAGAGACTCTTAACTCTTGCCCTATGACCTCTCAAGCCCTAGATGATTGTAGCACTGTAAATTTGGTCCAGAAAAGCTAGGGCATCCTTTCAGTGCGTCAGCACAAATCCTCCAGAAAATAAGGGCAATTGAATTTTTTTCAGGCATACTTTTATTTCACAGTTCCAGACTTGTACTTCTGAGTACAAGTTCTAATTTTTTTGAATCCTTAAAAAAGAAAAATGAAAATAAAGAGAAACGTCCCAAATACTCCTGTGTGACAAAATGTAGGAAATCAATGCCATTTCCTTCTCAGCATCACCCACTCTCAGCTGCAACTTGCTCAGTAAAACAGCAGGGAGGTGAAAGCCTCTAAAATGGCAGGTTTTATTATAAAAATTGATGCTTTCAGTAGCCTTAGCAAAGAATGACTAACAGAGAAACAGACGGGTGCTATATTTCAAAATTAATGAAATAGTATCAAATAAGGACATTCCAGACTTACTTTCTTTGTAAGAGGGAAAATATTGCAGTTTTCCTACCCAACAGATCTGTTACTACAGCATTTGTGAAATTTATAAACATACAACAGTTTCACCACACACACTCCCAATCCATAATTAAACATTGTGAAAGATCCAAGCGGATCTTCTGTATAGTTTTGAAATATTTTTTTAAGGAAAATGGAAAATAATACTATGTGACATGGAGCCACTAAAAACTAAGAGACTTATAAACAGGTTTATCTCTTCCCTAATTTACAGAAAACTGGTGAAGTATAAAATAGCAGAAATTTCCAGATCTCAAGAATATTCTCAAGACTGAAAGCCGAACTACCTTCCAATGAGGATAAGTTCATACCACCAGTAGTCAGGAAAGGCCCTGTACGACGACCTGTCAAACTGAAGTTAAAGGTAAATGCAGGATCTATTACAGCATGAGTTGCACAAAAAAGTTTATGCCAAAAACTACAGCAGGATTAGAAACTGCCTGAGCGCTTGCTATTCAACAAAGGTCAGAATTTGAGCACTGATTAGTTTATGCTGCTACATGGATAACTGATGAGTACCCAGAGGATTTCAGAAAAATAATTAAAATGTTGCAAGAATATAGGCCAGGGCAAACTGCAGCGAAGTGATTTTTTTTTAAGTGACCCTGGCACTGGGAATTTCAAATTGTTTCTCAGGTTCTGTTCAGTCTGTATGAGACTATTAGGGCTGTACCAGAAGCTACTTATCCTTAAAGTACAACTTAATTCCTCTAAACACCTCTCCACAGGGCCTGGAACACAGCTGAACTGAAATATTGCTTTTAGTGAGACACAAAGGACAAGATTCATGTGACTAAACAAAACAGCAGAGGAAATCAGCTGTGGACTCCCTAGTCAATGGAAAGCTAAGCAATATGGACAGTGAAATCTAGGATATGATTCACTTCATCCTGCAGCTGTCTAAAATTACACAGATGAATCACGCCCTAGAAGCGCCTGTTTATAAAGAGAGCCACTGTAGACTCACAGCCATGTGAGTTGGGTGCATCCACACAATCGGAGCTCACATTTTCAGTTCAGCAACAGTAGAATCAATCCAGGGTGGTAGAGTCCCACCATCTTGGGACCCACTGTCATTAAGAATGGGTCCCATTAAGAATGGGATGGAGGGTGTGGAGTGTGCTGGTTTTGGCTGGGATAGAGTTAATTTTCTTCCTAGCAACTAGTATGGGGCATGGTTTGGATTGGTACTGAAAAGTGTTGATAATATAGACATGTTTTTGTTATTGCTGAGCAGTGCTTACAAAGAATCAAGGCCTATTCTAGCAGGACACACCATCCCACCATTGAGTAGGCTGGGGGTGCACAAGGAGTTGGGAGGGGACACAGCCAGGACAGCTGACCCCAATGACCAAAGGGATATCCCATATCATATGGCATCACGCTCAGCATATAAAGCTGGGGGAAGAAGAAGGAAAGGGGGGGACGTTCAGAGTGATGGCATTTGTCCTCCCAAGTCACCATCACAGGTGATCGAGCCCTGCTGTCCAGGCAGGAACACCTGTCTGCCATGGGAAGTGGGGAATGAATTCCTTCTTTTGCTATGCTTTTGCTTTACCTATTAAACTATCTTTATTGCAGCCCACGAGTTTTCTCACTTTAACCCTTCCGACTCTCTCCCCCATCCCCCGGTGAGAAGTGAGGCAGCGTTTGCGTGGGGCTTAGTTGCTAGCTAGGGTAAAACCACAACAGGGGGGAAGTGAGGAGGCTGGAGGATTAACAACTTTGCAAATTTGCCAACCCATAGACTTTTTTAGAGTTGAGATGGACTTCTATCAAGAGAGTTGCTAAGAGCACTGGAAATATCACCTCCATCCACAGAATATGTGCTGGCATTACCAGAATGTGGATCACCTGCCTCAGGTACACATTGAGCCAAGTGGCATAAAGAAAAAAGATCTACTTCTTTAAGAGGAGACAGTAGACTTGTGCTAGAGTTTTCTGATTAGCTGCTAGCATAAGAATAACTGATTAGTGTCACCTCTTGCCAAAGCTCAAAGGAGAAAAAATAGTCACAAGGAACCTGGAATGAGGTGAAGGGCAGAGTCCTAGACAGAAGAAAAGTGAAGAACAAGCCAACAGGGAGAAGGGCAAGGCCATGTGCAAGAAACAAGAGAGATATTTGCTCACGCTGTTAAGCCACCACTCCCCAGGGAGAAAAGCACAGTGGATTTTATAAACAATGAGCCACTAGCTTTAGAATTTTTTTTTTAATATGTTCACATGGTTTTATATATCAATTTTGGTACTGAAGGTGTGTCTTTAAGACAGCTCAGTATGATGTCAGTAATGCTTTACTATCAATGCTTGGCTGGGCCTTCAAACAAATTTTTTAGCATAATGGAGGAAGGAAATCTGTTGGCTCCTAAAGCAGATGAATGCACTAATAAAGATGAAACAATGTAATTTTTCAGAAAGATTTTAGCAGAACAGGTAAGTGACCAATTTTATCTAAAATCTTACCAAAACATTAAGTGGGATTTCTTATATACTAAGTGCCAAAGTTAAGCACTTAATTAGAGTGTCAAATCTAGGAGGACCAGAAGTAGATTAAACTTTGGATACTTATACATAGTGATCAGACACTGCAGTGCAAAGGAAAGATTAGATGATCATAACTAATCTAAGTTTTAATTAAAATTTAAAAACAGGCAGGTTTTGCACTGGCCACAAGGGAGAAAAAGCTGCGTTCCACTGAGATGGGTTCACACATATTTTCTTCATTTCTGAATTGAATTTGGTATCCAGTCTTTCTAATGTTATTCTCTGCTTAAAGGCAATTCTCCCATTTTAAGCAACTCACACTTAGGACAACATTCCATTTGTGTTTATTGACTGCCGGAATTACCTCACAGGTTAATAAGATGGTACTAAGAAGCTTTTAGTGTTGATGAACATTTTAATTATAAATTTTAAATCAGTGTACTGCTCTCTGAGCATTCACTGCCCTCTACTCAAGCCTGCAGGTAGTGTCCGAACACAATTCACTTTGATGGAATGAAAGGGAAGAATACTTTGTCACCATCTCTCCCACATATATGCAAACACATGATAATGCCCAACCTTGCAGAGATTTTCCAGTGAAGATGGGTGGTAATGTCAGAACCATAACGCAAAACATAAGATAATGCATTTTCCTTCCTACGTAAGGCTGATTGACTTACTCATTATGATTTCATTAGGTGGTGAGTTTAACCCTTCTTCTATTTATATATTGTTTCCAATTCCTTTCTGACTCCTGTGGAAGTATTCATTATTCATAAATAGTTTATGAAGTGTTTAGGTGAATAATTTTAAACTTAATTAAGTTTTTAATCTCTGTTTCTTTTACTGGCCCAAGTCACATAGAACTGACCTTAGCAAATACTTTCAGCACATGGTGATATTCATTAAAGTTAGCATATGTAGAGTTTTTTCTGAAATAAGGATAAACATAAGCCTCTCAGGTTAGAAATTTATGGATGTTGAATATCAAATATTGCTTGAAGAGTTTAAGTATTATTCTTCAAAAAGGAAAAGTCCAAACCTTTAAAATTTTGCCCTTTTTAGAAGAAAAACTATAAAAGATATAGGGAGGAGATTGAGAGGAGGAGGCCCAAGGGGTCACGTAGCACAAGCACATTGCACCATCCCTCCTCCTAGATAAGAGGAGGTTGCAGGCACTCCATGAACATGCTGTATGGAAAATGGGCTTTTAGGATGTACTGGGTCTGGCTGAGATGGAGTTAGTTTCCCCGTAGCAGCCCTTACAGCGCTGTGCACTGGTAGCAGCAAGGTGTCAATAACACACCAGCGTTTTGGCTACTGCCGAGCAGTGCCGGCGCACATCAAGGCTGTGTCTCCAACCCTTCTTCCACCCCTCAGCAGCAGGCTGGGGGTGGGCAAGATCCTGGGAGGGGACACAGCCAGGGCAGCTGACCCAGACTGGCCAAACGGATATTCCATACCATATGACATCTGCTCAGCAATGGGAAGCTGNTTTCCATCTTATTTTTTTTTTCTCTCCCCTCGCTGCCCCGCTGAGGAGGGGAGTGATAGAGTGACTTGGTGGACACCTGGCGTTTAGCCAAGGTTAAACCACTACATAGGAGCAGCAAGCAACCTGCAGGAGATGAAGGGGGTCGGGAGTTTGAGTGGGGATGCTGTCTAGCATTTACACCAGAGAAAAGTGAAGCAAAGATTCAGGAGGGCTCCATATATCGAGTGACCAGCTCCAGTCTCGGCACTGGAACAAACTGCCTGCGTGCTTCCCCTGTGCAGGGGTGAGAGTGAGTGGGTAACAGCAGCGGGTCTGTCTTGGAGCCAGCTGGCATTGGCTCTGTTGGACATGGGGGAAGCTTCTAGCAGCTTCCCAAAGAAGCCACCTCTGTAGCGCCGCTGCCCAAACCCTCAATCCCCTCCCCCCCTCCACACAAGCCTTGGCATCCAGTCCCGGTACAAGAAGTGGCTGAGGATGGACCTTAGCCACCACCTGCAATACAGCCTACAGCAGCATGGAGGGTAGCTAAAATGACAACAAAGTCAAATTCCTCCTACTTTTGGCTGATAGTAAAACAAGGGGCAAAAGCCACAACTGGTGGCTTGGAAGGTTCAAGTTAGGCATGGCGAGAATCTCCTCTCTCAGGGGTTAGCCAAACAGGTCAAACTTTGTGTAAAATCCAACAGATTTTACAATCCTTTTCTTTGGAGGTTTACAAGACTCAAGCAGACAATCTGATACAGTTTTCGGTTAACATGCTTTTAGCTGGGGACAACTAGATAACCTCCAGAGGATCATGTAAACTTTTCTAAGCACTTGCATTTATTTAGTTGACTTGTAGTGGTTAAACCTTTCACATAAGGACAACATCAAAGAAAATTAAACAGTAACATACCCTAGTAATTTCTTACACAGTCTTTTTCATTATGGACAGAATGTAATACTGCATATTGGTCATTTACCATGAAGGACAAACTAACAGCTCTCAGTGCAGACTAAGGCGAAAACCACCCTGCCAAAGATCTCACCTTGCAAATATAGCAATAAATGGCAGCTACGCAAAGACAGAAAGAAAAATCTTTTGCAAAATCTACATTGGCTCAGCACATGCAAACTGCCTCAAAACTCAGAATCTTGAGTAGCAAAGACATCATGTTGTGTGATTGGGCTTGGATGGAAACCAGCACAGGTCTCACCTGTGACTGTGCGTGACCTCCTTCCCACTGCTTTACTCCCACACCTAATACAAACTTCTGTTCACCGCGGTTGTTTCTTAACATTCAAGTACTGCAAAGATATTCCACTGTGTTACCAACCAGGCACTTACAACACAGTGAGAAAAAAAAAGTAACACAAAACATGATCAAGTGAAACTCAACAATTATGGAATGAAAGTCTTGGCTAAGGCTAAATCTTTATCATTTTTAGATTGGTTTATATTTTTAACATTTTAATTGTGCCATCAATTAAGTCAAGCATCATGATGCTATCCAGAAGGGTAAGGAGCACTCTCAGGGACCAGATCTGGAACACTGACTCAAATCAGTTGCTGCTTGTCAGCTGGCTGGAGCCTGTCTGTTGGACATGGGTCTACAGTCCCCCTCCCGCCACCCATTGCCTCTTTAGTCAGTTGCTTTTCAGTTATAAAGACTGTTTGCTCCCGCCACCCGCCCATGTGTTTAATACAATCTTCTCAGGTCAAAATAGCACCTATGCTATTCTCCTGTCCCACACATTCTCCTCTGTCTGATATCACACACACACACATACACACAAAACCCCATCACTTTTCTACAGTATCTTTGGCTCCTCCTTCTGTGTCCCAGGTAGCCTTTTTGGCCTGTCAACTACGCAAAACATGGGCTGGGTGTGACCAACTACAAAATACAGAAGTAATGTACCGGCTGTAACATATGGGTAACAACTGATTTTACCCAGAAATGACAATAATATCCTTTTGCTCCTTTACCTAGTTAGGGATTTTCAAGAAAAACATTTCATGGTATTTATTACACATGAAAACGTCAAGTCTGGCCAAATAGTGTTGAAAGTGGGAATACGTATGAAAAATTACCAGAAGGGAGAGTGATAGATGGACAGAGTGTGCTTCCATGTCCAACAGAACTTTTGTATCAAGGAAGGAAAGTAATAGAATAGTGAATGTCAAGTAGCATCTAAAGACTCAGCGCAACTTTCTAGGAATGTATCGCACAAATACACGATGCTCAGGCAGGAATTTTGCCTCTTCACAAAAGCAAGCAGAGCTACAGAAAAGTAAAAGGAACAAAAAAGTTTCTAAAATACTGCAGACTCAGCAGCCTTCCACTTTCTTTCCGAGTCAGAAGCTTTGCACCACTGGATAGCTCGCAGGTAAAATAAGGAAAAGAAAAGCAATTATCTGACCATGCTAAAGAAATGTGAAAAAAAACAAACCCTGCATTCAAAAAAACCCTGCACAAACTCCAAAATGGGGTAAAGAAGAAACAAATGGGTTGATAGCTGTGTGTTTGACATATGCTAAGTCAAACACAGGAAGAATATTCAAAGTCTTCCTAAAAGCTTGGAGACACTTTAGTTATATATGCAGTGCAGGTCTGCGCAACGCTTAATTAGAAACCAGACAGCAATAGGAATAAAAGGCTCAAAATGGGGGGAAAGTCCTTTTTGCAATTTTAATACTGTGAGAAGATGTAAAAGAGAAACTGAGCAATGGACAAGTGTCCAAGTGACAAGTAAGGGAAAGTACGATCTTCTTATCATGCAATACCATCTACCCGTGACCATACACGTATGAACAAGTGAAACAAAACAGAAAGAGAAACTTGTGAAACACGATGAGTATATGCTAAGAATCAGCATGAAAGAAAATGCAAATGGAATTTAAAAAGAGATTTAATATCAATCAGCTTTTGTGGGAAACTGGTACGTTTGTCAGAAGCGTTCTGACAAAGCTGTAAGATAAAGAATAAAAAAAATCTTAAATCTTACACTTGAAACAGTGTGCCTCTGTGTGTGTGTATTTTTTGTGTATAGCAAAGGGAAAAAACCAACTTTTGTGGGAATTAATACTGATTACTAAAACAAGGTAAAGCTTCAACCATACTATTGTGTACTGTGGAGAACATGATTCACTTATTGAAGCTTTGTACGAACAAGATTAAACCCATGATTTTGAAAAAATAAGCCTAAATGTTTCAGAATTTAGAGTACTCATTATAAAGCTAAAAACATGTCAAACGGTAGGTGTCATTAAGAGTTGCTATCTTAAAAGAACTGGAGGCAATGTAAATAGAGATAAAATCTGTACAGAAATGCAATGAATATAGAAATAGAAAAGGAAAACAAATTCCCTGGTGAAAAACAAATAAGGATGAAAACAGTGGTAGTGCAATGATAAAAAACGGTCTTATGTTGAATATGTAGATGTACTATAATTATAGATTAATGGTACAAAATGACGTCATTAGTTTGGATATGCTATGCTGTTCATCACAGTTTCCAAAAGTAGCATTATTAGAGAATATAGCAGCTAAAGAAGTAATCTCATGCTTAAATTGATATTTGCTGACATTCCAAGTGTGGGAACAACTGATATCGAGCTGCAGTTTGATTGCTGTGTTTTCAAGTGTGTTTTAAAAACATATTATGTACTCATATCCCTTCAAGTCCAGTGCATGTTCAGTTCAATGGTCTTGTGGAAGGCATTAATTTTTTTAAAGAATAATCTAAAAGAATGAGAACAAAGTTCAGAGCCACATGTGACATCATTAACAGGGCAGTATGTGAATGAATAACCAAAATACAAAGGCTTTCTGCTGTTGAGCTGTTGTTCAGTCTATTGCTGAGAACAAGGCCACCCAGAGGAGGCCTGGTGAGTTTGCTCAGTGAAGTCCAATGGGAACAAGAGACATCTTTGGTTTCTGCCACGGGAGGAAGAAACAGAGACGGTCTCCAAATCTCAAAGATCAGAAAGAGAACAAACTGTGGAAGAGCCAACACAGAATGTTTTATAGAAAAGACTAAGCATTAATGCAGATGTTAAAATCCACAAGGTGCTGCAGAGGTCTTCAAAACAAAGGAGGCAAAGCAAGAATTCATCAACAGCCCTTGAGATCTGTGTTATATTTCCAGTATGCTTCCTCTGGAAGAAGAGCTGTAAAATTTCCTGGGCCACAAAGAATGTCATACATTCCAGGTGGCAGTTGTCACTGTTAGTTGACAGAAACATCCAGAACTTTTCTCCTTTCTATCAAACGTATTAGTTAATGCATTATTTTATCAAAAACACAAGTAAAGTCTCAGAATGGCCATTCTTTTTAAACAAAAGGGACATGATGGTGTAGGGTTGACATGCTTATCTTCCACAAAACCAATATTCAAATGATGCAAAAATGTTTCATACAACCGTGTTGTGAACACAGATAAAACTAAATGTATATTACAAAGTTTTCTTCTGTACTTTCTAATATCTTTCCCACAATACACAGAATCTGCTTTCCGCCTATAATCAATTTCTGTAATGCAAATACATTCTTCATAAATACCAATTTCCTGGAAATAATATTTTTCATAATTGTCTTGTATGGCAAAAAGCAAGTCAATGCCACATCAGATTATGTCTGGTGAGCAGAGCAGACATACAAGGAACCAAATAGAAAAAAAAAAGGATCTGTTTTTTTTTTTTTCTGTGCTGTGCAACATACATGAACTAATCCAGGTGTTCAAAAAGGGATTTCAAAGTGTATTCTTTCTGCTGCTTTATAAAATAAAACTTCTTGCTTTTCCTGAAACTCATTCTTAGTTTCTAAAGTTCACTTTAGGTTTTGAAGACCAAAAAATATCAGTAGTGCTTTAGCACTTAACAAAGGCAGGAAATTTTTTGCAACGTTTTCAACGTGTTATTGTCCATTGAGCCAAAAAGTTAAGGCAGCATGACAGTGATACCAGGAGAAGGTAACTACGTCCAGTCCCAGCTGAGTTCCTCCAGTGTAGCATGTCATGGGGTTTATGCTTCAATTCCTGGCTTCAGCAGCCATCTAGGAAAAGAATTTGTTAAGTACACAGATGTCTGGAGCAAGCTGATGCCCAGGAAATTTGATGTAAACGCACAGCTCTATTCAAGTAAAACTACATTTTTTTCATCAAGGCCAAAAGAAGAGTTTGCCTTCCTTTATATCAGTATCGGAATTTAAAGAAAAACCTGCTTTCTCCTGCCTCTCTCATTTTCAGCCTTCCATATACGTCCACAATGATGCAATAATCACCTTGCAAATATGTGCAAGAACTGCATTCTTCCTTTTAAGTTTATTTCAAAACTGAGCTTATAAAGGTTTACTTTCAAGCCCGTTACTTTCCTTGCAGTAACAAATGATACTTTGCCTTGACAAATAGTCCTGACTGAAATATTTAGCAACTCTTTTGTAATTCACAAGCTGCATGTGACAAGTCACATTCATTTCAATTTTCAAGTTAACTGATTGTAAATCATTTTAGTTTTTAAAACAAATTTGCTGTAAGAGTATAAAGTTATTTCCAGCAAAGTTATATTAATCACCTTACACTTAACTGGTTAAAATTAATTTAGAACTAATATTTTTTTTTCTCCCTGTCTAGAGCTTACTGGGTTGCAAAGAAGACAAACGAGGAAAAAAGTGTTGTTTTCTTTTCAAATAGTCTGTAAATCTGTTGCCTATTTTCACAGCCAATGAGCCTCTCAAGAATATTTTGCTGACTTGAGCTAAATGAATTTTAAAGAGTATCCTACTCTTTTTGGCTCCCCTAATAACACTGCTGATATTTTAATATCTTAAACAGGACTTTCTTCATAATCGTGTAAAAGAAATTGCTTTCTTTGAAAGTAAAGCTTAGAACAAGAAGGTCTTACAGCAAAAATTAACTAGTAACAAGCATACTCAGGAATCATTTAGCACTGACTCCAACTTACATAAACAAAACAAAAAACATTTATCTGATGTGGCATGCTGCACGGTTCCTGCAGTAAAGGGACAACATCTGTAATTAAGTGAAAATTTAAGTAAAACAGAAGACAGAAGCTAAACTACCAATTATTAATCTAACGCCTTGTTTCTACTACACAGTGTCCTCTTGAACTGTGCTAGAAAGAGTGTCCACTGGGAATACAGCAAACACAGAAACATGACTTCTAGCTCCATGAACCACATGCCACCAACAACATAAAGCTGAGAAGGTAAGAATGCTGCAAAGTGCTTCTGTATGCTTGAACTTTCCTTACATTTTTTCCCTAAATAGGCACGGTGGCCACTCCCAGACGCAGAATCCAAAGTCAGATGGGCATTTCTTGTGACCCAAAGCAGACCCTTGTTCTGATGTCTTTAAGGCAATGCGTCCTCCAGGCTCCGTCTCTGAGCTCTTTGAGCAATGCCCATTGCTATGGCAGCTGCATTTTCACAGACTTAGTACCATGTTATCAGCTGGTTTGAATCACTGGTTAGAAACTATTCTATGAAACAAATGTAAATCTCTCTTGGAATACACAAATTGAGAAATACTTCTGTTCTCTTTTATTATTGTTTATGCTGATATTTCAAGTACTATTTATGCATTCATGCTTGAGTTATAATGTACCATGATTAGTCCTCCTAACTCATTTTCCATGCTTCTAGTCTTACAGGTCAACCATTAATGTGAAACTGTTTCCACAATCTTGCCAAGAGTCTTAGTGATGTGATCACTTTGCTTTGACAATAATATTGTTGGGACAAGAAGAAAACAAAACATTTTATAGTCTATTTAATCCACTTAAGTAACAAAAAACAAAAACAAACCTACCAAAAAAACCCCCACGAAAAACAAAAACCAAAACAACCAAAAAAGTATTTTGCGCATTTTAGCTCAAGCAGGGAAGTGCATAGACGATTTATCATTCTTGGTATATTCCAAATATCTTCTCTCAGGTTGGACAAGAGGACACAGAAGACCAACCACAGGGATAAGTATTTCCATTTCCTTCAGGCACTACTCATTCACCCTTCTGTGCTGACACTTCCTTCATTTCCCTTTTCCAACGATATACTCCTATGTAAACAGCATCCTTTTGATTGTCCTGTTTATCAGACAATGAGAAATGTTTCAGTGTCTCGTAAATTATAAATTATAGCACTACCAACTCCAGAAAGTGATTCATCATGTTTCAGAAACTGTGAGAAGGGCTTTTCCCATACAGATAGTCACATTTATAAAAACTGACTCTTCTGAAAATCTTCTACGTGAAGGGTATTTTGAAGGATTTGACTGACTCAAGGACAGTGTGAGTGAAAATGCCATGAACAAGGGTACTTGAATGCTAAGAGATCATTCCGTTGTGGGAAACTATCTACTATTCCAAGGCATTCATTTCTATCACCAATCTACTAGTAGATAGTGTAGACAAAGGTAGACTCAATGTGTAAAGAAGACATAAAAACTACATCATTATGAAGCCTGAATTCACTTTTAGCTGAAGTCTTTTATTAAACAGATTATCATCAGGCATGTCACTCATCTAAGCCTCTCTCATATGTTTCCGTATCACAGTAAACATTTCGAGCTGGCAGAATCACAAATGATATTTGCTATTCATAACATGTTGTCCTTTGTTTCACAGCACCTGACCATACAAACTTCCATTTGGCCCTTGATTCAAATATAGGGATCACTCAGAAGTGATCAGCAAACAGGAAAGAAAGAGGACATAAATTTTACAAGGCTTTCTATGGATTTTTTTTTTAATTCTATGGAAATAGCTGTCAACAGAATATTGCTAGAAAAAGATATTAGTAATGCTGCAAGAAGACATCAGGAAGGAAACAAAAAAGAAAAAGCAAGTCGCATTAGAAAAATAAATAAATATGAACCTAGAAAACCACTTAAGTTAATAAACTCCAAAATATCTGATCCTTTTCTGTATACACATCTAATAAAAATAGAAAGTGTTCAATATAGACATTACTAAAGTTTTGCTTAGCATGGGACCTACTACATAGTTTTCCAAGGAACTCGTCCTGCTGCCTACAAAAAGGAGAGAACAGATGCTGTCCCCTATTCTTTCCAGGGAAGGTGGACATCACCAAGTGGAGGTAGCCAGTACTGTTTGAGAGAGGACAAGAAGAATGGGGTATTACATAGAGAAAAGAAAGAAGACTTCTGAAAAAAATCAAGCCCTTTCTTGAGGTCACCTGAAACATTTGTGTGGTCTTGACAATGTCTTGCTTATCTATACCGCAGGAATGGTCACGATGCTTTGCACACAGTTTCCAGGAGAACACCGTTCACTTTGCAAGTGACCATAGCAGTCAGAACATGACCTAAGGGCTGGATGTATTACATCTGATAGCACTGGCAAACTGCAGAGTTTTCTCTGAGAAACCTGATGTCAGTAATCCATTAATCTGATAGCCTGTATTGATTCTACTCCTTCCATATTTCTGCCCTCACTAAACACTTCAGAATTCGTCAAGGATACTGAGAGTAAAAAAAAAAAAAAAAGAAAAAATTATTTTATCACATCAATCATTTGAGCAAGAACATTCTAGCATTCTATTATCTTTTACAGATATATTTAAGATTCTTTTCACTGGGATACCCACAGGCCACAAAAACTACCTGCAAAAGTTTCGTATCAGTTCAAAGCATATACATATCTGTGTATGCACCTCAATGTCATGAGTAAGAAAAGATAAAAGAAAAAGTGCTTTTATTCTCTACCATGGTTTCAATCCGTGTGTTTGTTGTCATTCTCTTGCTATGAAAAAGTGTGAGACAAGTCCAAATTTCAATGCCAAAGTTTCCTTAAAAGAAGCATACTGCAGTTTACTGCAACAGGTACACCCGGGGAAGTGGGTTGCTCATAACAGAGATCCTAGGAATGGTTGGTTTATTGATCAGAGAGGCACTTACTAGGGAGAAATCACCTCTGTTCAATTGAACTAACCAAAATCTTATGGTAGTCAGGGAGATGGAGACAGGTAAGCACTGTTTAAGATGATGTGGATTATCCCATCAGTCTCTACACATGCCCCTCGAAGAAGGTCAAAGGTCTCCTGCACAAGCCACACCTCTGATATCCCCAAGGAAGACAGACCCTTTACATAAGACTCATCACCAATATTCAGGTGATGTAAATCAGTGCATGCAAGCATGATCAATTCAGATGTGAATTTAGGTGTCTTAGTGAGATTAACGTGGCTCCCCTTCTTCAGCATATTCAAACAGAGAGTAGAGATTAGCTTTTCCACTCACAGAATGTTGCCCTGATGAAACAGTATTTTCATAAATTTGCTTGCATAACTTAGCCTTTCAAAAATGACAAGTGAAAGATCCACAAGTACTGTTCACACACAACTGTTAATCAGCCAGGAGTTACTACACTCAAGTTTTGCCAAGCTTGCTGGACCGGAAATAAATTCCTGGAAATGTTTTGAATCCTCTAAATCAGTGGTTTCCAAATTAGAAGCCCAGCCTCTAAGTATAGTCATGAACTTTCAAGACATCAATTTTTTCTCATAAACTAGCATTGTGCTAATACAGTATTATTAGTTTGTAAACTGAGATCGTAACTGCAAAATGTTTAGGAACAAACACCCACACATGATGCAAGTGCAAAATTAACCATTCCAACAATCCTCTTGGAACAATTTAGAGTACAAAGATTTCTTGGTCCTGCAGCTGTCGACAACAGAGGAAATACATATATTTCATGTATTAGTACCTAAAGTTTTTTCACCTTACTGGCTTTCACTTTATCCGAATTTTGGTTTGTTTTTTCAAGTTATGCCATTCAGAAGCTAGAACATCCTTTCCAGCTTTGGAAAGAACACAGAAATTGACTTCAGAAAGCTGAATAAAAATTAAAAGGAATAGTAGATCCAGCTTGTAATAAAATCAGATCAGTTCTACTGATCTGAATTAATTAGAAAGTTAAGAACTGTTTCTAGATTGCTAGAAGCTGTGTGTTTTCTGCCCGTGCACCCTGAAATATCCTGTGGTGAAAAAGTATACATGGCAAATTATTTTTCTTTCCTGCTGATTTATTTGTATGACACCAGCATTCTTAGATGCTAAAATTTTATTGTATTGAGTGTCAGTCACAAATCTGCAATACATAGGGAGGAAGCACCTCTCCTGAAATTGCTTCACCAAGTCTTTGTTGCAGATTCAGTGAGTCAAAAGCCTTTTTATTTCATAATGTCTGCACTATTGGGCCTGAAACACACTGCTTTCAAAAACTTCTGAAGATGCCACCTCAGAGGGAGCAGAAAATAATTATAACCTCCCGCGCAACTAACCCTACTCCAGAGTTTTTACTATACCTCTGTGTGAGAGCTTCTCCAGGATGATCCTTAGGCGCTGAAGAACAGGGGGTGAAATGTCATATTTATAGGTGTCTATTACTGGCATTCGCTGACATCTCCCAAATATTCCATCTGCAGGAGAAAGAAAGAGAAAAGGAAAAATATACTTTTCACTTTCAGAGAGGAAGAAATGCGGGATGAGATGTGCATTTCCAATGTATCCTAATTATACGCTGAAGGAACCTTTTAAAAGACACTTTAAAAAGCTATCAAAGGACTACTGAAAGTCATAAGGCAGGGTATTTTCTATCAAAATAAATAAATACCGAAAAGAATATTAGTTGGAGGAAGATTCTATGGTAGAAGTTATGCATACAGTTTATTTTATAAAGTAATTTCAGACTTCTGCCTTCCAAATTTTTTATGTAAGACTTCTTTACTGACAATTCAGTAGAAAAAAAAATATTAATGTTTAGTGCCTACTATGTTGCAGATGAAGTGCAGCATCCAGAAATATAAATATTAATTTGCAGAAACCATGAGGATTTGCTGAAACATTTTTAATGCAGAAGCTGTGCGTTAGGCATTGGTAAATGAGAACTGAATCCGTAATGGCTAGCAAAGGCTCATTTCAAGAAGTACCCTCTAACGAATGCAATAAAGCAAGCTGCTCACGGAACAATGAGATATTAATGTGGCCTAATTTATTTAGCTCCATTCCATTTGTCTAAAATGACAGACTCTTCTCATCAATGTCTTTTCAAATCACACCTTCTAATTAATTTAGCTTCTTATTAGTCTTTATTTAGAGAACTGTTCATTTTGAGACAAGCTTCGTGTGTATGTGTGGGAGGAACAGGGAGTTCAAACATTCAAATTACCTTTCTCTCTTTCACACAAAAGCCTAATTCAGAGCCTAGGTGCTTCACATACAATCTGACCATCTGCAATTCTAGGCCTCCGAGAAAGAAAGTGGTTTCACTTATTGTTCAAAACAGTTCTCTTCTACATAGTGATCCAAAGGAAGCAATTTAAATGCAACAAGTTTAATTAGCAAAATATTCTACTGCAGTACTAGTTTTAACACAGTAATTACTTCTGCTCTGATATTACGTCTCTGCTCAAAAAGGATAGCTACATCAGATTAGCAGAAAATAACGGTAAGTATTAATTTGCAAACGTCCATTACTTTCTCTGCTACTTCACAGAGCTAAAAGACTACAAATGGGAACTACTGGCCCAGCTGTTCACTAAACACAAATAATGGCATAAAAGAAAATAAACCAATCCAGGATACAGAAAAAGGGCATTATTAGCCTTCCCTGTTAAACACAAATACCTCATTGAAATTAGCCAACTTTTGCTTTCTTTGCCTTTCCAATCCCCCTGTCACTTACAACTGCCAAATTAAGTTAATCCAAATTAAAAACTTACCTCTGAATCTAATTTTGTTGTTAGAAACTAGGTTTAATTTAGAAACCTCGTACACAGATATGGTTTGTCTTTCCGCCATATAATGTATAAAGCAGACTAACAGCTTAAAATATTCATCTCCATTTAAAAACCTGTTGCATTTGGAAATAAGCAAAGTATATAACTATCAGTCACTTGTAAATAGAGGAATAACAGGAATAAATAAAGTCCTGACTCAGAAAGGAATAGAGCATTTTAATGTTTAAGAATAAGATTGTTCAAAATGAAACATGACTTGAAATAGCCAGCTCTATTTTGGAATACCACCATTACTGGCTACAAATAATTAGGACAACAGCTATGTTTATATAAACAATTCATATTCCAGGATTTTTTAAAGATAATGCACCTTAAAATAATTATAATCTTATTTTACAGTCCATAAAGGATACACATTTCGCACAAATTGAAGTTTTTTGTATCAAGTAGCATTTAAAGATATCTCAACAGACGCAAAAGCTAATTCACTTACAAACTCTAAGAGAGACTTAATTTTTTTTTCCCTAAACCCAGAGTTTTCAGAAACCTTTAGCCTACTGCCTTTGAATAGAACAAAACCTATTTAAATTCTAAAATTAGCAATTAGCACATGAGTCTGAGCTGCATTATACAATCTATCCAAAACCACTGTGACTGCTTAGGGAGAAACTGCAAGTTATTTTGGCTTTTGTACTTGAAATATGGGCATAATAAGCTTTGAAGAGGCTGCAATCACGAGTAGCGCTCTGCTCTGCTCAATGCAGTACTGGGAGTGGAGAAGGAGCAGTATGCCCCAAGGAGCGGTTGGCAAATACCATCTCCAAAATACAGAGGGTCTTTATAGTGGGGATTACAGTTGGACTGGAGTTGTGCAAATAGCAGATTTCACAGTTCAGTTCAGTAGCTTTTCTTAAAAAAAATAGGAATTTTCCTAGACTTTTTATTTGTTTTGTTTTTTTTTTTTTGGTTGGGACTGACTTGCTTGGCATTTTCATTTTTTATTTGATTGCAAGGTTTCTGTGGCAAGATTTAAAACTTAAAAAAATAAATAAATTTGAGGTTGAGCCTTCAATTTTCAGGGTACCTTTTAATTAAACCTTCTTAAAATTACATAGATTGGGGGGGAAAAAAGGCGGGGAGAGTGATTTTACAAAAAAAATTTGTAAAAGTTCCCCTTGTTTTTCCTCCCAAGAAATTTATTTGGCTGATATGGCTCAAATTCAGAACCACCATGCTCTTTGCAGTGACTAAATGCCTGGTATGTCTCTCCAGACCAGCTGCATTGGCCCCAGCGCAGCACAATGTGGGGCTGTTGCAGTGCGTTGGTGTCTGAGGACCCTGTCGTGCACCCATTTGACCTCTCACAGCCTCCCATGAATGAAGTGCCCAAAGTTGTCATGAAGCAAAAAGGAAAATGGAAAAGCTCCCAGATTTTACAGCAAACGTCATACAGCAGAGGAAGTCCAAAGCAGGAGTGATGCCGTAATAACTGCCATCCACTGCATGCCTATAGCCGTTAAGAGTGTGTTCATTCTGAACTTTGATTAAAATTGTATTTTGAGAAGGAACGTTAATATGCAAAGGCATCTGCTCTCTACACACGACCAGAATGAGGGAAGGTTGAGACAACCAATAAATATGTACATATGGTTGCTATTAAAGTGCTATCATTTGCTAACCGTTAGCAAAAAGTAGTATCTGAAATTTCCATAGTCGTATCCTATTAGTTACACTTAGACCTGAAAAGATCTGCGTTAACAGCATGGTAATGTTGACTTTTAGATGGCTTCTACATTTGTTTCCAAAGAAGAGACTAAAACAGAAGAATAATATATCCAAGGAGACAATGAGATGCTTCTTTATGTGTTTTGCCATTTTCCTAATAAGTTTAATATTTGAGAAAAAAAAATGCAAGTGTAACTTTTTACAAGCTGCTATTTAAAATCTTGAATTTTGACAAATATATATTACAAAGTTAGATGCTAAGATTAAAACACACATACTTAACCCAGGTACCCGATAAAATCTCAGATAGTGGCCAATGAACCTCTTTTATTAGAGACAACACCCTGGAGCATGGTACATGCGACAGGACAAGGGGGAACAGCTGCAAGTTGCGCCAGGGGAGGTTCAGGTTGGAGATTAGGAGAAATTTCTTCTCGGAAAGGGTGATTGGGCATTGGAATGGGTTGCCCAGGGAGGTGGTGGAGTCACTGTCTCTGCAGGTGTTTAAGGAAAGGTTAGACGTGGTACTGAAGGACACGGTTTAGTGGTTAATAGGTGGTGGGGGGACGGTTGGACTGGATGATCCTTGAGGTCTCTTCCAACCTTAATGATTCTATGATTCTACGTATTTACACTGAATATGTATTGACTTCTAGTACAACTGAGATTAAGCCATGAACAAGTCAAAACACAAGGTCTGGAAGGGTACTTTCTGAGAGGTTTAGAAGCAAACAGAAAAATCCCATCTTAATTCATTATTATTACCCATTTACCATGAATTAGTGGATATTTATGACCCTTATTACCTAGCGAGGAAGGAAACACCACATTACACTCACGACTAACATCTAGGTACTGAATTATGTAAAAGGAGAGCAAAAACCCTATAGTTTGAAACAGTTTTGAAGAGTTGATTGTGCCAGCACGTTCACTTGGTAAGGCAGACAGACATCACGTGCTTAACAAGTAATAAAAAGTCTTTGGAAACTTGCACTGAGTGATCACCTTCACCTTGAAGGCAAGACTTTTTGTGGGCAGTTGATGCATTCAATTCTTTTTAAGTAGTGTTTCCTACAAAAAAAAGCCCTCCAGTGTATAGGGGGTAGAGAAACATATGTCATCCTTGAATGACCAAGTATGGCTAATCCAACAATTGAAACTAAGATGTATACAAGACTCGGCACAGTTTTGAATAATAGCAACAAAAAAAGAATGAGCTCTTGTTGAATGTATTGTGCTACTGAGCAAAACTATGAGGACTCGTAGAGACATTGGAATTTGTCTGCGGGCTGATAAAAGCTTGATAGATGTAAATTAAAGGATTGTGTTCTGCAGTAATTAATTATTTAGATCTACATGCAATGAAATTTTCACATGGTGCTGACAAGTGACCTTTACAAATGGGCCTTCGAGCAGATGCTTTGAAGCACCCAGTTCTTCTGCTTCTCAAACTTCCTGCAGCAGCCAGAAAGGAAGTAGCTCTCCAGACAGTGACAGTATTTGCATACATGGGTTGACCAACACTTCAGATTCCTTGTCCTAATTACCTGATAATTGTTAACAGAATTAGAGTTTTCTGTGAAACATAAGTTTTGCCCCATATTGTAGACATCATGTTTTGTTTCTGTGTCGTAATGTAAACAAGTCCACAGACCCAGCAATGTGACAAATGGCACCTGCCATTGCCTTTGCCTGTATGTACCATGTCTGCTCTTGCAGTTGATGAGAGAACTTCCTCTAACGTATCTGCAGTTTTCAATGGACATGGTTCTTCAGGAACTTAACCTTCTGGAAAAAAAGGTTTCTTTCTTCTCACTGAGTATGGGCATTACTTCACACTCCTTCCCCCAGCTGTTGGTTTAAGGTGTTCTAAGGTCCAAGAGTAGTCCAGGACTAATGAAAAGGCCAATGCTTGATGTCGTATAACCCAAGGTTAGAGCCCGAGTTGCCTATTGGAAAGATTAAATCATTTTCCAATGGGAAGCATAATATTTGCATCTCAAAAGTCTCATGATACTGGACTTCAAGGTCACAGATGTTTAACATTTTAGGAGCTATGAAGGAGATTGTTAGAGTATTTTACTCTTCTCTCCCTGCTATTTTTCTCCAGTATGGCATTTGTTTTCAAAATGCCTCAAATAAATAAATAAACAAATAAATGTATGTTACAGTTTCTTGAAGAGGACATTAAGTTGCATACCAGGAGGCTCATTTCAGAAGACATAGTCCACAAACACACATTCAACACTTACCAGTAAGCTCTTCAGCGAATGGTGTATTTTTAATATTCCATTTATTAAAAAAGATTTGTTCATAATTTATACCTCTACTTTTAAATTCCCTTTACAAACGAAGCAGAGATCATACAGATAGAGCAGCAGTGGCTTCTACAGTGTCATTTCTCATGCAGTGTTTTGAAAATGTTACTCCGATGCTTTCAAAACAGCAAATGCTTACAAGTCTCACTGCAGCAGTTTGTCAGAAAAGCTGCTGCTTGCAATCACGGTTAACTGCATTGCAAACCTGCAGCGCGCCACGGAGAATGCAGCCTTCCTAGGAGGCAATCTCCCCGTGTTAAACTTTTCAAACCTTTTTACCATTTTATTTTGCTTATCTCTGTGCAGCCTCAGTAGTCCCTGGTTGTTTCCGTTTTGGAGCAGTAATAGTGGCATCTAGTGGACAGCTTCGTGCTCAGGGATCGGTCCTGGCGCACACCCTATTCACCTCCTAAATGTGTTGCTTTCAGAACCATCTGAAATTCTATGATTCTATGACTTCATCTGGAATACACAGCCATGCGTTACAGCCACCCCCAGGGCTTCCCCATCCTAATGGCTGATAGGCACCTGGAAGTTTTTAATGCAGTTATTTAAAAGTAAGAAATACAATATATGAAGAAAAAAAAAAAAAGCTAAGATATTGGTTTCTAGAAGTAATACATTGTTAGGTAAGAAAAGTGCTTATAGATTGTTTTAACATCATGGTGACATTCCTGTTTTTGCCAGTGTGTAAGGCACAAAATATTATGCCATAAAAGTAAATCCTCAACTGTAAATAAAACACAAAGTGCATTTTCGTAGATTTATTTGGTAGATTTAATAGAAACACCATAAGACACAAAACAACAATGTAAGATGTTCTAAACTTGAATTTTAATTTCTTTTTTTTTAATCCAACAAGGAAATACCACGCGGTGGATACTATTACTAACAGTCCAGTAAATACCTCAGCTACCAAATAAACTGCTGTTTGGAAGGCAAAGGTAACTCTGTAAATCCTGCTGAAAGCCAAACCACCTAACAGTCCTATAAAAGGACTCTAACAAGATTTAATGCCTTTCCTCACCTCTTTGGACACAGATATTTAAGGAAGAAAGTGTGTGGCCAGTCTGCTTTGAACCAAAAAAATACCCCCAAAACCTAAAACCCCAGAATATTTCTGCTTATTGAAAGAATTGGATGGCTTGTTACCAATTATGAAAGTGCTCATATTAAAAGATAAAAGTTCACATTAACAGCAGCATTAGTTAGCTGTTGTGCAAACATTGTGATAGGGCTGGGATTTGCAAAGCTGCAAATCATCCCAAAGGCACGTCTGAGAGCAAATAGCTCCGCCGGGGTTTACAGTCCCCTTGTCTCAAGGAATAATTCTGAGAGCAAGCTCTGGAGGACTCTGTTCTTGCTTCGTCAGAAAAAGGTATCACCTTCAACAGAGGGGAAATATCATTCTGGGACCCGTTTCTGTGCTAACCTGCTAATTTAAGTGGTGGATTGTACGGTCCCAAAACATTATACACACTATTACTTGAGAGGTTTTCTTAAGCTACAACAGAAATATGTAAATGGTAGAGACGGTAACTAAAAAATCCTGCTCTCTGGAGTACAGCAAAAGGAGGGAAGGAAAGGACCGTGAAAATCTAGCTACAGTTTAACAAAGCAAGAGGAGAGCAGGCTCGCCGTGAAAAGAAGTGCTGCCAGCTTCCAAAAAGCCCCTAAGTTAAGTTATTCAGCTAAGAGAATGAGAGGTCCAGATTTCAATGCCTAATTTCTGCAATTCAGAGCACAGAAACGAACCTCGGTCTTAACAGGTCGCACGCAGGCCTCCCTGCCGCAGAAATAACGGCCGTGCCTTGGGACGAGAGGGCAGGAGGGAGTTTAAGGAAAGGAAAAAGTAGAGGTGAAAAGAAAGCAAGTCTTAAATTTTTCCTGCTAGAGCTAATGCTCCAGTTGAATAACGCTTGAATAACTTGGTACTTCCTAGAGAATTTTCCACAGCCTAGGTAACGACGTGGAATGAAGCTGTGCTTCTTGGCTCCATGACGGGAACAAGAAAGGATGACAAAGCAGTGACTGAATCAACATCTTCCACAGTCAGATGACCACTACAGTTTGGAAGCCACAGAAACCATCTGTCTCCACTTTTTATCAGACAGACCAATGCAGACTTGAGAAAACCTCTGACAAAAACCCAAGAAGCTCTAATTGTAAAATATTAAGAGAACTTTTCTAAGCAAAACTACATATTCAATATTAGCTATGACGTCTCTAAGAAAAAAGAGCTAGCAATCCAAATCATCTGAACTGTAACTCCTATATAGAAAAGAGAAGGAAGACTTAAACATATAAATCCTCCTCCAAGAAGAAAAACATTTTAAATTCAAGTATTAGTAGGCTTGCAATAAAGCCTTTTTTTCTTTAGCATATTTAGTCACTAGACTGCAAGATTAATATGTCGGTTTATACTGTACATTGCTATCTTATAAATGAGAAATCTGAGCTATGTAGCATCCCGCCACCTAGAAAAAGATTTTTTTTTTTAATTTTTTTTTCCTGAAGACACACAGAATACTGCACCCAATTCTGACCACATCATTATCGGAAAGACATGAATAAGCTAGAGAAGTTCAGAGGAAAAGCAAAGAAAGAAAGGTAGCCACATAGATCCTTAAGCACTGAACTATCTGACTCTTTATGGGAAAAGACTAAAAGTTTATGCAACCTGGTTGTTTAATTATTTATGACATTATTGGGAGAAATGGAGTGAGAAGACAAAAATGAACACTGTGAATCAGAACAAGCTTCAAGCAGGGAGAAACTATTCTGAAGCTGTTCAACTCCCCCCTGGAAGAGTAACAGCGCTCCTATTGCTTGCACTGTTTAAAATGAAGCCAGAGCAATGGGGAATGATGAAACACGAACAATTTTTTTTCACTCAATATGCATTTATGAACAGAGGTTACTGAAGGGACTAAGAATTTATTTATGGAAGCAATGAGATGCAAATATACTAATGCTTATTTATGCACACTAATTTTCCAAGTATCACCAAGATGTACTTCAGTCACTTCAAGGATCCCCATTACGTTTTCGGTCGGTGCCAAGAACCACTTTGGTGCTGGCAGTGTCTTCACTGTGTGATCAGAGTGTAGCTGCTCTTGCATCTGTATTCCCAAGGCAAAAATAACTCTGCAAGGAAAATGTTCAGCAAAATGGATTTCTGCATTAATTTTCATTTCGTATTAAAAAAAAAAAAAGAGTAGTGAAAGTTTTAACTTGTGCTAAGTGCCAAGAGCTTACAAAGAGTTAGTTATTAGGAGTTTGTAGGAGACAATGTTCTCGTGAAAACATGACTAATAACCATTCCATTCATATTCATCAGATGTGGTATCTAACAGTTAGAGCAAACTTGCTTTGTTTCTGACCTTTGCCAAACTTGAAGCTTTCTAGATCTTTGCGGGACAATATTTATTGAGACAGCAGATTACGTCTGTAATCTGAGCTACTGAATTTATTCCTAGCTGGAACTGACTTCAGACATGCATGAAATGATAATAATAAAGATCTCCATCTTGTTCCTTAGCTGCAGAGTATTACAAAAATTATGAAAAATTATGTTATGCCAACCTGAACACATCAGCAGAAATTTTAAATGCAGTCCTTCAGGAAGGAGAGGGGAAACTCTTATAAACTAGGGTCGCTTCTCAGAGTGCTGCACACTGTGGCCTGGTTAAAACTGTTTGGAGCTATCGCAGGAATCTCTGCACCTTGCTCGAGTATGAAATATCAGCGCGCCTATAGAAGCCACGGCACATCAAGCTGCCTCTGGCAGCTCACACATGGGCACTGAACAGCCAAGAACCTCACCTCAAACTCTGACAGGGGGATGCTAACAGTTTCTGCTGAACAGTCTGGAGAGAGTGAAAAAACCTGACAGTTTTCAAGCAAACTGTGCTTTGAAATAGCTAAATATGATGCTACGTACCTAGGCCCACCTATCAGAAGCTGCATTTGGAAAAATTATTTCTATCACAATGAATTAGAGATCCGGACAGAGCTGTCCCCCAGCATGTGACAGGGCCTGAGCACCACCCGTAGCTTTGCTAATGGCAATGGGTGAAGGGCATGAGACATTACAGTCGTTGCTTGGTTGAGACCCCAGTGTTCCATCTGAGACAATACTAGAGCAAAAGCACTAATAAGGTCTGGGGATATATGAACATGACAGCAAAATCTGGAATAAAGGGGTGATGTCATTCAGTATGCAGCATGGATGAGGTCAGTGGGGGAAGATGCAGTTCTGGCGTCCAAATTTTAAAATCAGTGATAAATTTTGGAAAGGACATTGAGAGAAGCAAAAGATATTATCTACGGGCTGGAAAAAGCCCCACGGTGAAACGTCTATTCCAGCGCAGAAGTCTTCAGAATAGAGGATGATCTTTTGTCTCTAAGTAAGCCCGCAGCCAGATGAAATGATATGGGAACCGAGAGCTGGAACAGGACTGGGAGCAGTTTCAGAAGTATTTAATTCTCCTCAGTTTTGTGTGTTATGAACTGTAGCAACTTTTAAGGCTTGTAATGTCTGAAGTCACGATAAGCGGATCTGTAAAGCAGGATTTTTCTGCTTTTGCAACAGGTGCGGAGACCTCTAAATGCATGTGAAACGTACAACCATAAATTGCTTCCTTTTTTATTCCCAGAATACATACAAGTCACAGGAAATATTTTACATTTGAGCACAACTGGAAGTTGTAATGTGTTTTTTAAAATAGTGTATACAATTAAAAGCCATTATTTAACTGGAGTTTGGGGGCAGAATTTAAGCTGTTTACAGCTTTAGATTCTCCTGCAATTTGAGTAGTTAAGTACAGAAATTGTATACTCAGCATATACACTTCTTAAAAGAAGACAGAATAAATAAGAATAATTTTGAACAAAGTATTCATGCTATAAAAGGAGGAAATAACAGTACATCAAAGATGCAAAATAAATTTAAAAAAAAAAAAACAAAAAACAACTAAAAAGCCCAACAAAACTTGAAAGCCAGGACTACAGGATCAGCAAAAAAACCACAGAGCCTGAAATAATATTTTACTAATGAGCTCCATGCTGTATCTTTCCAAATTTCTCCCTCACATTCTCGTGCTTAGGAAGTGCTAGATTCTTTCTTGGGACAACAAAAGTACACAGAAAATAGTATATCTGTATGTTGTCTCTTCTTATTCTCCAGCTGAATGCTCTTCCAGGCAGAAACCATCACTTTCTTTTTTTTAAAGTACGTTTTGATAGAGCTAACAAAAACGATTGCAATCCTAAGTGAAGGAAAATGCTTCTACCCAAAATCTATTATTCTGAAGCTTCTGCTGGATTACTGAAAATAACAGTACACATTTAAAAAATATTGCTGAACATATGACACTTATTAGATGGATAACTATTCACCCGGATCTCTGCACAAAGACTACTCTTAAGCATGTCACCTCAGAGTTTCACTCTTCTGGCAGTGCTTTGCCGTTCCCCAGTTACCCCACCCGCCCAGCCCTACGCTCCTGTTCTGGCCAGCAGAAAGGTTTGCAAAGGGAGAGCAGCTCCAGGGTGGTGGTATGGACATCACCAGAGACTTCTACAAAGGCAGAAAGGTAAACAGAACTGCACACTCACTACTGAAAGCGAAGGAATAAACCACTATTTTAAAAACATGAGAGGCAAAGGAAATGTGAATCCTAAGGATGGAAATAGTCAACGCCTTCGACCCCTAGCCATATTTCAGCTCTAATTTGTCAGTCAACAAAATGCTTTTCTGATGAAATTTAATTTGGATATACCAGATCTAGAAAGATTTCCATGCCATGACCAGATATAAACAATTTTCAATGTATCCAGACATTTTTGTTTAATCTCCAGTAGCATTTTCTCCTTCAGAAAGCAACCAAAACAGTTATTTTTTTATCTTTTAATCCAATTTCTGCATATTTAGTAATGCAATAATTTTACAGTGTATTTAATTTATTTCTTCAGTATCACTAAGAACAGGAGCCAGAGACAACTGTTAAAATATTTGCTGCTACTTTCAGTGTTTATGAATGGAAGAGGCAGGAAGAGGACAGCCCATTTCTCTCACATCTGGAGCATCACCCTTTCAAATACAAATGTTCACCGTGAAGTCAAGAAAGGACAGTCCAGAAAACAACCTACAAATTTTCATAAATTCAAGATTTTAAAGTCGGCACCCTAAGTGTTTTGCACCAACTTCATTTGCCGCAAAGTTCATATTCTGCCTAAACCACTGACTGCTGTCATATTTGGTGCAACTTGTTATGGGTGGAAAGATAAGCAGCAGGGCAGCAAAAAGAGGAGGTTTATCTATGGCAGCTAATCTCCTCAATCAACAGCACTCAGCTCTGCTTAACAGCCGTTGCCAAGTAACGGGGACCAGCTTTTCTTATCGGCTTCATAATGTTTCATTGACTATTCAGACTAGAATAGAAAGCTGTGACACTCAGGGTTATAAGCAGCACAAAATGAAAATGGCATATTATGTGGTATGAAGAAGAGAAATCTTTTAGCCCTCACCTTATCTGGACAGTGACTGTTACTTCAAAAAAAAATAAAAATCATCTATCATTTTCTGCTCTGCTTATTTTAATATCGCAAAACAAACAGAAAAATATATCTACATAAACAAGATTTTTATTTTTTTTTAACGTTGTCAGCAGGTCCTCAGCAATTCACCGACATGACTGATACCTCTTCTACAGAGAGACAAGGGCTGCGCAAATCCCTATTACATTACCGAAAACCAAGCGTTCGCTGCTTATTCCAAAGCTATTGCAGCAGCTTCAATGTGTTGCGGGATGTCTTCTCACAGCAGGTGGGATATTCCTCAAAGCTCCATAACCATGACCAGAATAAGATAATCTATGCAAAACTGACAACATTACATTTCTTTAACAGTATTACTACTTCTCTCTCCTGACTCCATCTCTGCACAGATTCTGATTTTCTGTTCAAATATTGATACTCCTCACGTACTGGAACAGGAATAGCATTGCCTTACTGCATTTCTTCTGATTATGATTTTTTATTTTTTTAGTAGAATCACCTTTTCTGAATAGCTGGTTACCAGAATTTAAATCTGAGGCCATTGTATTTGCATATTATAATCAGCATATACAGAATTATATCATTACCCATACAGGAAAAATTAGTAAATAAGTAAGAGAATATGCTTAGACATATTCACTGGGGCAGAGAACCTAATTATATACTGCCCAAATTAAAAGAGAAAGTTGTTTTCTTTTGTTCCACCCCAAAGAATGACTAACCATCCCAAAGGCATGATATCCAGAGAGCTATGACCCCTCAGAGTTTTATCTTTGATAAGTTTACCCACACCCAAAAAATGGAAGGAATATTCTGCAACAAATTTTACACTCCTGGAATTCTCTGTCTTTGTGTGACACAGAGATCAGATTTGGATTTAATAAAATCCAAATAACGGCAAATATTTATAAGCATAGTAGGTTGCAAACTTCTGAAGGATGGCATGTTACCCAGTCTCTGTCTGCGCAAACTCCAATGCATTCAGTTACTCTTAAGCACAGGCCTAAATCTACATTCATTGCAAGTCTCCCAGATGCTACTGGGAATACTTCCACACCGAGAAATAACTATTTGCTTAAGCCATTCTCTCTACTGCAGCCTCACTGTTTCATAGCTGTCTTGCTTTTCCACTATTTTAGAAAAACCTGAAAAAAAATAAAAGCAGTTGCAAAATGCTGCAAGTATCAGATCATACCCTTCAGGAGATTATAAAGCTTTGTACAGGGTCAGGCTGAGCTGTAGTTAATTTCCCCGTAGCAGCCCTTACAGCAGCAAGGTGTTGGTAACACACCAGTGTTTTGGCTACTGCCGAGCAGTGCCGGCACACATCAAGGCTGTCTCCAACCCTTCTTCCACCCCTCAGCAGTAGGCTGGGGGTGGGCAAGATCCTGGGAGGGGACACAGCCAAGGCAGCTGACCCAGACTGGCCAAACGGATATTCCATACCATATGACGTCTGCTCAGCAATGGGAAGCTGAGGGAGAGGGGGAGGAACGGAAGGCATTCGGTTTTTTTCAACATTTTGTCTTCCAGGGTAACCACTACGCTTTTGGAAGCCCTGCTTCCCAGGAAGTGGCCGGACATCGCCTGCTGATGGGCAGTAGAGAATAATCTTTTGTTTTTCCTTTGCTTTGCTTCCACGCGCGGCCTTGCTTTTCGCTATATTAAAACTGCCTTTATCTAAACCCACGATTTTGGGGTTGTCTTTTCCATCTTATTTTTTCCCTCTCCCCTCTCTACCCTGCTGAGGAGAGGAGTGATAGAGCGGCTTAGTGGACATCTGGCATTTAGCCAAGGTGAAACCACTACACTTTGCTGTAATATGGAGCCCATCGGATGAAGATCATCTGCTGAAGCAGAAACAAACTGAAGTTTCCTAGGCAGATGTCATTTCAAAGTACTGGTTGCACTTAGGTTGAAATGTCTTGTATATCACAGAATCATAGAATGGTTTGGGTTGGAAGGGACCTCAAAGACCATCCAGTTCCAACCTCACTGCCACGGGCAGGGACAGCCTACACTAGACCAGGTTGCCCAAAGCCCCATCCATCCTGGCCTTGAACACTGCCAGGGATGGGGCCTCCACAGCTTCTCTGGGCACCCTGTGCCAGTGCCTCACCACCCTCACAGGGAAGAATTTCTTTCTAATGTCCAATCTAAATCCCCCCTCTTTTAGTTTAAACCCATTACCCCTTGTCCTCTGTCATTATACTCCCTAAGAAACAGCCTCTCTCCAGCTTTCCTGTAGGTCTCCTTTAGGTATTGGAAGGCTGCAATTAGGTCTACCCTGGAGCCTTCTCTTCCTCAGGCTGAACAAGCCCAACTCCCCCAGTCTGTCCTCATAGGAGAGGTGCTCCAGCCCTCAGATCAACTTTGTGGCCTCCTCTGGACTTGCTCCAGCAGCTCCATGTCTTTCCTCTACTGGGGACCCCAGAGCTGGATGCAGTACTCCAGGTGGGGTCTCACAAGAGCAGAGTAGAGGGGCAGAATCACCTTCCTCGACCTGCTGGCCACGCTGTTTTTGATGCAGCCCAGGACACGATTGACTTTCTGGGCTGCCAGCACACACTGCCAGCTCACATTGAGTTTTTCATCTCTCCCAAGTCCTTCTCCTCAGGGCTGCTCTTGATCCATCCTCTGCCCAGCCTCTAGTTGTGCTTGTGATACAGTGTAATATGGCTATTGGCTCTCTTACATTCAGTATGGGATTGATGAATTCCTTTCACGAAGGCATAACTGTTGGCCTTCTTTCAGTGAAAAATAACTTCTGAAGTAGACTCCCAAAGCTCACCAGGCTCTCACTAGTAAACCTGCAGTTTTACCTAGATAATATATTTAGATGACCTAGAACAAGGTTATCAACTTCTCCACCTACTCATCCCATTCCATTTTTCAGTATTAAGGAGAATAGAGAAAGTACTATTTCTAACAACAAATAAAGATAGTGTTTCTTTTCATACTAAATAGCCTGAGTTTAAGGAAAAGAATGGTTTATAATTTGATTCAGCTCACCAACCTTGCATTTTCTTCCCTGAAAGTGTGGCCAGGCATTGGAACAGGCTCCCCAGGGAGGTTGTGGAGTCACCATCCCTTGAGGTGTTCAAAAGGCATGTAGACATGGCACTTTGGGACATGGTTCAGTAGACATGGTGGTGTTGGGCTGCTGATTGGACTTGATGATCTTAGACGTCTTTTCTAACCTTAAGAATTCTATGATTCTGTGATACGAGATTTGACAGGTAAGTTGGGAGTGTAGTTCCTACAGGTTTCCTTGAGAGTTAACAGAGGAGGGAAAAATGCTGAAGGTAATTTGACTAAACTAAAATCCATTAAATTGAACAGCTACATGCCTTGATATGAAATAGTCACAAGGCTTTGATGAACAGATTAGCCATAACAGAAGAACAAACCCTAAAATAATCTGTGAATACAACTTTAGCTGAGGTGCTACTATCAGTTTTCACCCCGCTTAGCTCTTCAGCTAATGGACACCTAGAGAAGGTGTTACACGTATTTCAACTTGCTTATGTACAATAATAAAGTAAGAGAAGGTTCAAATAGAGGTGTTGAGTTTTCTTTTATCACTGAAATAAGTAAATTCATAAATTTATTACTAATATGAATCTATTGTTTTATCACTAATTGAATCTATTTGAATAATTTATAGAGCATTATTTTAACCAGAGTGTGACAACACCAAAAGAAAAAAAAACTGTATTGCCAAATATATTCCCTTCACCACACTTTCCTATTTTAAAATATATTCCCTTCACTATACTTCCATGAAGATACATAAACCCTAGAAAAAAAAACTGGCAAGATCAGTAATTTAGGTTCTTAAGACTTTTGCTTTTTGCTCTGAGCTGGGGAGAGAGTGTTAAGATCTTAGTCATGGAGAGTTGACAAGGTTCGTTAAGAGCAAATGATGGCACAGACTGAAAGAAGCAGAATGTATTTCATCTTTTCATCTTTATATCATCCTGACATAAATGAGAGGCCTCTTCAGCCATGACCACATTCTGTGACACAGAAGCACTGAAGATGATTGCAGGACTCAAGGTTCAAGTCCCATCGAGAAGAGTGCACCAACTCTTGGGGCCAAACACTTATGTTAGGATGTATCCACCACCTGAAATTGCTTCTTAAAATATTAGTGCAAGAAAAACAACTAATTCTCCGGCAGTTCATAAAGAGTATCATAGCTCAAAAATCCATTTAAATTTCTCTTTGAATAATTTATAATTATCCCTTTACTCTCATGCCATATCAGCGGTGAGACTACTTTGGAACATTCACATCAGGATCCCCAAGGGCCAGATTTTCAAAGCTGAGCGCATGCGCTTAAGGAGCAAAGGAATAAAAATATCAGATAAGCACAGGTATGGAGATCCACAGTTTTGTGTGTGCATAAAATCAGTCACACAGGCTGTGTCACAGCCAAGCAAACGCTAGCCGCAAGTGCAGATACAGGAAGTGTTTCCATGTTATGACGTACAACCTAGGGAAGATGGCTAGGCCAAAATTGGGGCAGAGGTTACTGCTACTGTTTTGATTTCTGTCCCACAGGGATTCTGTTCCAAATAGTAATTTTAAAATCCCTGTCATGTCGTTTCAATCCTTTCATGTTTTTGGTATCTGGAGTGGAGCAAAGGGGTAAGAAATTGCCTCAACAGAAGCTAACAATGCTAAACAGGTATTGGAATAAAAAATTTTCAAAGCGATATGAAAAATAAAATCTTAGTTTATATCGAGTATAATAAAATCTTAGCTTGTATCGAGTATAAAATCTTATACTCAAAAATAACAGGCCTGTCAGTAATTACAGAGGAGGATATGGATGATGTGTAGTATGTACAGTTTCCATACAGATCCATCATTAGGCATCATTCTACTAGAACCACTAGACATGCCCTCTTTTTACCTACAGGAAAAGCACTTATGCTAAGCTGCTTCACTATATATAAGGAATTGATTTCAACAGCACTCTGGTTTGGATTTCCTTTTTTTTTTTCCCCTCCTCCTTTTGGTAAGAAGGCTTCAGAATAATTTCTACAAAACCAACATGGATCATCTTTAATTACTGCATTGCAACCACGGCTATTTAAAAACCCAGTCTCAGCAAAGTAGATGACAAACATTAATGAACAGTAATGCACACATGGTATTGTAAATGAAAGGATAATGAAAGCAATTTATTTGAAAATTAAAATATGATTAAGAATGGCAGTCTGTACTAGGACCCAGATGCCAACAGAAAGCAACCAATGTGCAAGCAGACTGTCATTAATTTGGGAACCGTATGAAATTGCTTTCCTTTCTTTGACAGTTTTTAATATAAAGTATCTTAACTAATAGATAGCATGTATACACTGGAAGCCACAAGATCTATGGAGATTTTTAGAAGAAATAAAGAGCACTATGGGGAAAGTCTCCAAGAGGAGACTCCCCAAAAGAGAGAGAGGAGTACATTTAGAAGATATTTCAAATTTTAGGTAGGATGAATTACACTCTGCAATGGTGCCTTTCTACACTGACTGGAGAGACTGTCAGTTCTTGACTTGCACTCAGCAGAATGCCTAAAATGAGGTCAGAGGAACCTAGAGCATATCTCCAACAGCAGATGTTCACACCAGCACCTAGCAAGGAGCAGGACATTTGAGGAAAGCCCAAAAAGTAGGTACACTGGAGTTAGCTAAAAGCGCATGCAGAGGAGGTCTAGAAGCAATTTAACTACAATAATGTTCTCCTTCACATGTGTTAATATGCCTTTCTGAGACGATCCAAATATGGTTAGGATCAAAACTGGATCCATCTGTACAGTGTGGGATGTCAGTTCAAGTCTCCATCACTTCAAGGACCTCTGAACTTTGTTCCAAATCAGAATATAGTATACATTGGAAACCTGAATTAGACTAGGTACTAAAATAAAAATGCTTCTCTTTTTGTTTTTTTTTGGTTTTTTTTGGTTTTTTTTTTTTTTTTGGTGTGATTTTTGGTGGACTTTTTTGGGGGACTTGCTTGTATATTTTTAAGTGTCTGCTTATCCCAAGTTGCCCTTGACACAACAGCAAACCATACTCAGCAGATTGCTGTTGTCATATTGTTATATATCTATATTCATATTTAAGCATTCAAATTAAAAAATTTCAACCTAACTTCCTCGGCGGTAATATGTCAGACAGTCTTGAGCTCTGTGACAGATTACTAGACTATACATCTCCAAGACCTACAAACATGTCAGGATGTACAAAAAGAAGTCATTGAGAAAGGTTTCTCTTTTTAAAAAGATCTGATTAAAACAAAAGAGGAAGCTATGCTGAACAAAGCCAAAGGACCTCTCTGTCTCGATGGTACTAAGCCCACTTGTTCTGTTCCAGCTGCAGCAAGTCAAGGTCAGGTATCAAACATTTATCAGTTTGATTTCAGAAATTAAATATAGTTTTTTGGATAGCCAACCTCGGCAGGATAAAATTCCTGTAAGTCACATCTTCTGTTACAAAAATCCATTTCAGAAATGTATTAAGTTGGGCCTAAAACAGCATCACCAGCCAGTCAAAAGAGGGGATTATCCTGCTGTATTCAGTGTCAGTGCACCCTCAGCTTGAGTACTGTGGGCATTGCTGGGCCCCACAGTTTAAGGGGGACATGGAAGTCCTTGAATGTGTTCAGAGGAGGGCTGGTGAGAGGGCTGGAAGGAATGTCCTATGATGAGCAGATAAGGACTTCAGTTTCATCCAGTTAGTAAAAAAGGAGGCTGAGGTGTGATCTCATGACTCTCTACAGTTTTCCTGAGGAGGGGAAGTGGAGAGGGAAGCACTGAGCTCTTCTTCCTGGGATCTAGTGATAGGACACGCGGGAATGGGACAAAGCTGCATCAAGGAAGGTTCAGACTGGACTTGAGAAAGCATTTCTTTACCAAGAGAGTGGCCAAACACTGGAACAGACTTCCTAGAGAGGTGGACGATGCCTGGCAGTGTTTCAGAGACATTGGGACAATGCCTTCAAACAACATGCCTCAACTTGGTCAGCCCTGAAGCGGTCAGACAATTGGACTAGATGGTTGTTGCAAGTCACTTCCAACTGAAATATTCTATTCAAAGCTTCAGTTTCAAAGCAAAACAGAATGCTATGCTACTATGAACAGAAACTTGTATATTTACTAAAATGTTTGTACAGTGTTTACAAGATATGTAGATTAAGGAAAACCAAGGTATTCAATCAAAACTTTTCACTATACTTTCTTGAATAAATTTATATGTTATGTATATAAATCAGTTATCTTCCTATCAAAAGACACCTCGGGGAAAAAAAAATAATCACCAATATGGCTCCCAAGAACTGTTATTTTCTACTCTAAGGTGTGAGAAGAACTTCTTAATACTTGGCTGCACAGTAAACACAAATCCTCCTAGCAAGGATGTACACTATTGAACACTGCAGACATCTTCCATCCATTTTTGCCCTGGATATGCTATTAAATATAATATAATAATTTATGTATGTATTACAACTACAGAAGTAAATATCTAATTATCTAAACCAAAACTGGTGAGGTTTTAGTGGTAAAAAAAGCTATACCCCAGCTGAGCTGAACGGGTACCTTATCACTACTAACAGCACAGGAAAGACAAAGAAAACAGTTTTATCTGTAGAACTCCATGCCTTAAACAAAAGGCTATTCCCTAGCCAGAATACATTTTCGCCCCATCCTTTTTTTTTTTCCCCGTGCTGTTGCATTGCTTTAGCTATTACTAAATTTTACGAAGATTCTCAGAATTTTCAGCTTCTAATTGTTTCTTTTGTCAGTCAGGCCAATCACTCAACACATCATCTTCAAAACTGCTCGATCTCTGTTTGAACAATGCCACTTTTGGGTGGGTGACAAGGGCTAGTCATCAATGAAAAAATATAAATAGAACCAATGGCTGCTTAAAAATATATTTTAATCCCTAAGAAATCCACTGGGATATTAACAAAAGGTGGTTTTGTCTGCAAAAAGGCATTAACATAGCCATTTATAAAACTAATAGGAAAGCGAGCACTGCTCCAGTAATAATGAAAGTACACTGCAGAATAACATTATGGAAATAGGATACCAAATTGAAGAATTGACCTTGGGGCCCTGGCTTATCCTGGATGAAGATGACTTGTGAAATGAAAATTTGGCTGTAATTTGCTCTTGCTTTCCCTAAAAGGTTGAAGGCATTTCTATTCCAAATGAATAAAACGACTGTTAATTTCCTAGCATTAAGCGGGGTGTTCTTAAATATAGCTATTTAAGTGTATTCCAATACATTTTCAAGTCTTATTTTTATTCTTAGGAAAACAGAACTAATTTTTAAATCACTTCAGAGAAAAGTACCTGCTACAGCTGAATCAGTTGTATACACTATACTTATGTATCAAGTGTTTATTCTTTATTTAACAGGATCCATTGGTCTGAGCATTTGATACTATAAGTACATGCGAAATACAGAACATGATGACATTCCTTCAAATAATCGTATCACTTTCAAATAATGGTAAAAAATTATAATCTGTTATAGAAAAAAGAATTACAGCTAAAAATGAGCTTCATAGTTTTGTTTAACATGAGACTTATTTAATAATGGCCATCAGAGCATTCATTTCAGGGAATGGATAAATGTTAAAATATGGTGGTTAAAGCCAGAATTGAAATAAATCAAAACAAAGTGGAAGTCACAGGCAAAGTAAAAAATTTGCGTACAGTACTGACCTTGAAGGTACCAAGCATATGTTAAGTAACACCAAAAACCAAAGGAAAGGAGCACATGCTATAAGATCCACCAGTCTTCCAGCATGCCTTTTACACCAGTAGTTTTAATTATTGGTATCATAGTAGTGCCTAGCATCCTCAATAATTGTTTGGAGAACTATTTGAATGCAAACATACAACAAAAAATCCATCCATATATATTTATGTATAACGATATTTTATATGTGCACACATATATATTAATATTATATATACATATAAAATAGTAACTTAAAGAACTCTCCCCCAAGGAGATTACATTCATCAATGAGTATTTAGATATGGATACACAAGTAAGAGCTTGGCAATGCCAGCCAGAATGTCAAGCAAAACTAAATAGAGTGCAGTTCCCTGAATACACTTTGTATGCTTCACAGAGGAGAATTTCAAGAAGGAATCTGAAGGACAGCTTTAAGTTGGCTTATGAATAGTTACAAACAGCTTCTGTCAAACATGGGGGATACAAGGGAGAAGGGCAAAGGTGTTTATTTGAAAATGAATACAAAGAAGATAAAGCCTGAGGTAACTGGTAAAACAGAAAAAGGAATTAAAACCAGTATTATTTATAAGAAATAAGCCTAATACATTCTGAACCTGTATTCAAGATGAGGAAAAAAAAAAAGTCTCAAAATACATGTCTAAACACAAAGGTTCTAAATTTGCTATGCATTTTACAAAATTTCAAATTAAAAACCCCATATTTTTCAAAGTAGCAACCTCTTACAAAATCTTATTGCTTAGTATATTATTGATTTTCTTTCATTTAGCAAAGTGGAATCAAGCACAAACAGCAGAAAACTTTCTGAAATCCATGCTTTCTAAGAAAATACCACTCAGTGGCAGCTTAGCAAGCTTTTAAAAAACAAAATTTCTTGTTTCATTCTACAGTAGATTAATATTTGATCTATTGTTTTACATCAGAGATATACATAAAGCAGTATAGTTTACATTTCACATGCTCATCAAGCCACAGTCCCAGTCTGAGAGGGAGCCCAACGGCTCCATATGCAGTGGTAAAACTAAACCACGCTACAGAATCCTCCTGGGCACTGGCATTTGGCCTGCACCAGTAATGTTAGAAAGGTCTTTGGCGTGGTTTTGTCCCAACTGACACTCTTCCACACTAACCATATGGATAGTTCATGAGCAACAACATTTCAAGGTGCACTTACAGGAGGCAGCGCATATCTGTCTGCCTGTCAACCAGAGATGGACTACTCTACGCTGCTCGGATGCCGGGTCAGACAGTGGTTCCTGGTCATTTTTATAGCCCATATAGCCACGTATTTTGAAGCACACAGCATAAACAGCAGTTGATATTGATTTTATTAAGGTGGGGGGGTGTGTGTGTGTCTCAAAACACCTATGCATGTCACAAGTATCTGAGACCATTCAGAGAAGTGCAATTTTGTGTAACTGACAGCATAGCAACTGAGTTTAAAGTCAAGTATAGGATAAGAAGAATAAAAGGAACTACCTCCAATGTGTTACACATCACAGAAAGCCTCTGATAAAAATACATCAAACTTAATCTTCAAGACATTTCTTACTTTTTCCTTCAAAGTTCCTACCTGAAAGGTAGGTTCCAGAGCCCAAAGTCTTGGAAAGATTCTCTAAGTCTGATTCTGAAGCTACCCATGAGTCATTAGTACCTATCTGCTCTCATGCTAATATTGGCCTTTAATTTAAATAGTTCTTTTCTCTCCCTGGTATTTTATCAATAACATACTTACAGATATCAGCTGCATCATCAGGTATCAGCTCTCCAGCTTAATCTGCAAGGCTAAATAGGATGTCCTCCTCTAGTTTCCTCACTGATGAGAGACTTCATTCTCTAATCTTATTACCAGCCTTTTTTCTGCACGCACTCCAGTTTCAACTAAATCTTCTTCAATACATTTGAAAGAAAACGTGCATGAGTACTACAGGCAATCTCTTGTTAAGGCTATGTACACTGCTCTTGTTTATCTCTGCCTCCATGTGCCTAGAGAGACACATACTAAAATTGTCCGTGGTCTTTCATGGCAAAATCATAGTAAGGATGCGCAGTCATCCCACAGTTCAAAAATACATTCAGGCCCTTCTTTTCCTCTGCCTTTCCTTGAGAATTTTCTAATCATCAAGCTTTTAGTCTTCGACTGTATAACCTGTCACTTTGTACTCTTCATATGACTCTATCATTCTACTTCTCAAAGCTACACGTTCTTTTTAGCATAATATTCCTCTTCTCTTTTTATCAAGAAACTAGTTCAGTTTTCTGTCAGCACTATCTTAATATTTGTTCTACAGTCGCTATAAAAAATACAAGGTGAGATCTTTTACAAAATCAGTTCTTCAGAAATTATTTTACAAAGCTCAGTGCAAGTACTTTTCTCAACAGTATTACCCATTGCCACACTCTAAGACATTGCATTCACTTTACTGTTCCTGAAATTTAAATAAAGTTTCTTATGCAGACCAAGTGCTTTACTGAAGTCCAGCTGATGCCATTGCCACTATTTCCTAACCAAAAATTAGTTCTCCTTCAAAAATACAACAGGACAAACCCAAGGAAACCTTTTCAGGCCACTGGTATGATGCATCCTGGGTAGATTTATACGATGATCTTCCCATTTAACTCGGATCAGATTTACAGGCTTGCATTTTCCTGCCTCACACTCTCTGCTTTTTAAACATAAGCAGCACTATCTTTTCTTCACTCTCTGTTCCGGTGTTCACAATACTTGCTTTTGTGTGCCAATTCTTTCAGGAAACTGTGACTGTGATGGAGATTATTCAGCATCAAGTCCCTTAAATGGGTTTTACTTTAGTTATAGTAATTTCATTTTTACTAATGATTACCCATCTCAGTTAACATCAATCTTATAAAAACCAAGGCAAAGCATTAACAGAGGCATAGGATTGTCTCCTTCGAAAACGTTCATCAGCCTGAAAAATCTATTACTACTTTATTACCTGGAATATTAACTGGTGAGAGTAATTTTACAAACAGAAGCTTTGTTTGTATGTCTCCTGTCCATGCACAAAGCCACATTTTGAATAACTACTTCCAGTAACTCATGGTCTGACAGCCACAGCTGTTAGCCAGGCAAAAGAAAAAAAAATATATATTCTGATCATTATATTAAGTTTCTTGGCTTTTATTTAGAAGATTGATGAGGAAAGCATTAAGGGAGAAGAATCAGAAGATGTCTGATGCAATAACAGTGTCTCTCAGCAGATTTCACAAGCAAAAAGAAAAATCTGACACATAGATACCCCAAGAGTATTCTATGCTTCTAACGCAGACAACTCTCCCCTCCTCACTCAGCCATCACCTCTCAGTTTTTTCCAAAATACAGCAAATGAACTGTTGGAAAGACATGCAGGATCCTGTACGCTCACAAGTTAACATCTCCTTTCAGGTACTTGCACACCTGCTAGTTTTTCTGGAAACCACAACAGCAAAAGTTATTACAACAGTTAGCAGGATCCTCTGCCTTCCCTGTATGGGTGCACATAACAATATGTTAATACTTTCTTTAGAAAACAGATGTAGCTATTACAAAACAAGAGAATAATTGTAGAGAGATATAAATACAGATATTTCTTACATCAGTTTATATAATTCACTACCAAAAAATGATATTATGTCAAACAAGTTCTTAAAGAGATGTTTCAGATTCGATTCATGCAAGTACAGAACATGCAAATTTCTAAACAGGATTAAAATATTGTGTTTCATGGTAAACACCATTAATGTGGTCGGGAAGAAATTTCTGCACTGAAATTCGCATGTGGACTCAAAGTTGTATTGTTTATTGAACCCCAAAGTGCTCCTTTTTTGTTCTACCAGGAAGAGAACTGTTAATGATACAAGCATACATTCATTCTTTGCCGGTTTGCTATTTCAAAGATAACACGTAAACAGAGAAAAGAAAAAAATCCTACAATTTGTTAAAAGTCTGAGATATAGAATATTTCCACTCTAATTCAATTTAATAGTATTTTTATTACTAGACTTAAGCTGGAAGTCTAACTAAAACAAAAAAACAACATGAAAAACAGAACTGACAAAAATAAATGACACAAAAAGCTCTCAACTCTCTTCAGTGTTCAGAAAAGTGAATTAACATATTTATTGAATTACGCTGGCAATGAAGACAGCAATATATTGAAATTCATTGATTTTTTTTTTCTTGACTTAAAAGCAACACAGATGCTTATTACAAAACAGCGGTTCCTCTTCTCATTTTTATCAACCCTTTTTTAACAGCCACTGACATTGACAGTTTCAAGCTTAATTGTACATTCAGCATGTACTGTTAATGACATTAGATAAATGGATCACATCAGAATGCAGTATCGTCAAAAGAGACCACGTGCCAATCTTACAAATTTAAAATCAAACAAGCTACTCTGTAGACCCTGACTCTTCAAGTTGTTTATCAACTGAGTACTAGAGAATATTTTGAATGTCATTATACATCAAAAGACGAAAGATGTGCCTACCACAGCCCGTGTTCCATTTATACAATGAAATTTAATTACATGTTATAACTATGCTGTCTTAGAACTATGGTAATTAAAGGGGTACAGTACATTGGTAGTTCATTCATTGTAGGCCCTCTGAAAAAAAAAGGGCTTAACTCAGCCATGCGATTTTACTCCCTTATCAAAGGGAGGAGTCCCACAAACACAGCAATGCTTGTTGCAACCATGCTCAAACATAGTTCAAACATATTTGCAGCATCGTTGTTAGAATGAACCTAAAAAAAAAGATAAAAATCTTCTCCGTTGCAATATATAAGGACTCAGGATAACAACTGCTTAAAACATCAGTTTGTGTTTACAGGAATGTTTTGTTTTTATACATCCCTAATTAGATCTGAGCAAAATACTCTCAACCTCATGCAAAATGTCTTTCTGCGAGGCCGTTATTAGCACAAGTAGTGAGCCTCCCAAATAATTAAGAACCTTTTCGGAAACATGAAATCTAGGTCCTTAAGCAGCAGGGTGTTTGGATAAAATTTTCACCTGTACGGGCAGTTGCAAATTACAATCCTCTGCATCTACATGGGCGTCCGAGCAAGACCCGGTGGCCGAGTGGAGGCAGTTTAATTGGCTGGCCGTACTCCACAGGAGCAGTGAAGACTGGCTTGTAGAGGTGCCGAATTAACACATCTCACAGATTTCCCAGTCCTCGCTTATTCTCTGCTTTATAAAACCAGCCCAGCCCCCACACAAGGCTTCCAGACACCCTAGATTACACTGGTCATCTTCATATATATCTGGTAGGATAGAATATCCAGATCTGTCTTCCAAGATGTTCACAGAAACACAGTGAAAATAAGCACTGTGTTTCCTTCCCAGACACACTCCCTGTTTGTGGTCTCATGCATTCTTGGATTTCCATTGAAAAGGGAAACAAATCCATAATATCAATTCCCCATAAACTATTCAAGATTCATATTATCTTCACTAGCTGAATCTTGATATTTTACCCGTTGTTAATACAAGGATACTTAAAACGTGTTGGTGACAAGTTTTCAGGGAGTCTAACCTCACTGGATACGTGAGGTTAGACTAAGGTACGTGGCATTTCTTGGAGTAGGATGTTGGGTAAATACTTTCCCCAAACATATGTATAAAATATAGTTGCACAAAGCATCAATAAAAATAACTTTATCCTCAATCCACTGAACAAGGCATATGATTTCTAATAAGCAGTCACCCAGTGTAGCACAATCCTGTGACAACCAACAAAAGGGGCAATTTAAGGACGGAGCATTGCCTTGCTTCTGCAGATCTAAGACTTATTTTAAGCTTTTTTTTGTGTGTGCGATCAAATCAGCATCAACCCAATTATGCCTAAGGTCTGTCTTCTTGTTAGATGGCAGGGTCAGTCACAAATGAGCAGCCTCTTGCAATTTTCCATCGAATCAGCTCTGTAATTTGAGAGCTAATGCAGACAGCTCATGAAAACAAATCATCAGACAGGGTCTGTTCTCTCCCTCCTTCCCAAAATGAAGCGTTCGGAGGGATTTGGGTTTCTCTTTTAAAAGCCAATTCTCATCTTTGTGAAAGCCAATGCAATCTATAGTAAACAAAAGTCAGTAGTCATTTTTAGACCTTCATGAATATTTCAAACCTCCGTGTACCTTTTCTTCCAAAAGTATTCTCATTTTGTTTGGTAGAAGACAGATTATTAATTTTAAGTACAAAATACACCCTGTAAGTAAAAGTATTTTGCAAGAAATAAGACATTTGCATGAAATTGCAAAACGCAAATCTATAGTCATAAACTTACTTGCTGAGAGCTCAGCACCATTACAATAAACACATTCAGGAAAAAACAAACAAACAAACAAACAACTTCATGTTAAGAGCTCTTCGTAATTCATAAATACCTAAAATCTTCAGAAAAAGCTGGTCATTTCCAACAGGGGGAGGAAGAGGCTATGCATAATGAACTACAGACAAAACCAAACTAGATTTGTTTCATTCTCCCAACCTTCTGCCTTCTTTCTGGCAAACTAAGCCACTGAATCTATACATCTAAACTGCCAACGAAAACAGTAGGATGATAAGGAAGATCCCTAAATTATTCAAAGTGGTTTCTGGGCTTCAAAAGGCTCCTTCACTTTGTTCCTTTATATATCTACAGCTATTTAAGTTTGCCTCCAGCGCTGACACAGGCAGCATTGTGCCTGTGATGTTGAAAGAGAGGAGCGATTCTGTAAGTTCAGGCAGACAATTCTCCGGCTGGAACCCACGAAGAACAAGACGGCCACTTTGGCAGGTCTTGGGATGCAAGGACTGTAACTCTACAGAAGTCATTCCCTTCCCCCTGCCCTTCTATTTCCAGTTTCTCCCACACTATAGCACTTCTGAGTATGCCAGATGGAAGTTGTCAATCTCTCTGAGGATCAAAAAGTAAGATGCTATTAACATATGCTTTTACTGCTTAATAGCATATAGACAGCGCTCCCAAAGGGGGCCTGAGGCTTCTCAAGACGAGAAAGAAAAAGATACCAGAGTCAACATCCTGCCCTAATTCACAGATCTACCACTGGTAGAGCCCACAAGTGTTACGCTGCTTTTTTGTACTTCTCTTATGCCATCAGCCTCATTCTTAACAGCAGACAATAGGCTGACAGAGACACTGAGCTCAGGAAGGTGTAGAGATTTCTAGCACATCGCCTCTTGGATACAGATATCTTTTTATTTTCATATCTGCCGAAAAGACTGGAGGAAATATCCTTCTAAGTTCTGCCAGCTGCTGGCAAAAGGCTCCTGAGCGTACAGCCTTTCATTCAGACTCCCACTGAAGTCAATGGGATCACTCACATGAATGCAAAGTTGCTAAATCAGGCACTCCAGAGAAATTGAAAAGCCATCTGCTAATTAACTTAAAAATCTATTTTCACCAGATATGTGAATATACTGTATGAACTTCTCTGTGCGCTCCTCGGCTTGAGATCCCAAAATGCAGAAAAAGACTGGGACCTGAAAGCTGGCAGTCAGGGTGAGGATGGGGACCTCATACCAAGAAAGGAAAATATTAAAGCAGGAGCTCATAAAAACTTTTTTTCTTTAGCTAACTACTCCCAATGCAATGCAACCAGTGTAATCTAGTTTAACAAGGACTTTGCAATTTGACCCTAAATTATGTGCACAGCATTCTGCCAAGGGGCTGGCACACTGTGGAGAATTCATACTGCATTGCCCTCAGAAAGGAAAGGTCTTGGAGGACCAGCTGTGACTCAAGACCAGATCACAAGAATGGTCAAGAAAAGGATACGGTGCCTTGCACATCAACACGCACACTCACCTCAGCTATCGTCTATTCCTGAACAATTTCCATATCGACTAACAAAATGGAAGAACGGAAAAAGAAAATATTCTGTCGCGCTCCTGGAAGATAAGCATTTTGTTTTCTTCCTTTAAATCTGTTTTTCAACAGCAGTACAGCTCTGCTTGTGCTTCCACTACCAGCAACATCAGTGAGCCAAGACTTATAAGAAGTGAAGTTTGCTCTCTTGGATAAAAGAGATTTTCTAATATCTGGCCTTCTGGATGTATTTTTTTAATGTAGTTTGGCATTCAGAAATACTGTCTGGTTATTTTAGTTCCAGAAATCTCAAGAAACAATTTTATACTTTAGCAAGGATACTGCCACGCTCCACACACTCGTTGGACCCCTGTGCGCTCTCCCTCTATCCCTCTGATAGATTCAGAATCAAAATGTTTACACGTAAGTCTTATAAGTAGGCTTAACCTTTCCAACACATCTGCCACAGTAATGTTCTCATACAATATTTTATGTGTCTATTAATGAGATACGACATTGTCTATACAAACATACATTATGCGTTGCACATACACAAATAGCATAGCTGCAAATACATCGTCCTTTTACCATAATGCAGGCTAACACTGAAATGACAGCAGTTTGGGACAGATCAGTCCAGCACCAGCAACTACTACCTACATGTAAAAGTGAAAAGCTTTTAAATCAGCTTCTTGGTGGGCCTGCTAAGCTGGCCTCTGCAGATACCGACCATGCAAAAGAGATACTGACCTATATGAATTATAGATGCCAGATCTTCATGTCGTAATATTTTTAAACATAGACTTGAGGCACTTTTGAAGATTTGAATGATTCCGAGCCCTTGGCTGTAGCATATACAGTAACTAAATATTTATCATTAGATTTCCAGTAACTTTAAGGCCCACAATGAAAGCAAATTCTTTTGTAACATTTTGCAATAGTCATTTTCTGAGCAGGGGGTGTAACACATCGGTTAGCAACTTTCATTTGGGATGTGCTTTCCGTCTGCATCCCAGAATGGCTCGGTAGCAGCCAAGAGAGGACAAATCACCCAAGGGAAGATGTAGCTGTGGCACAATTTCCATCATGACTCTATTCATGGGAAAGAGGGACAGGGGGAGAAAAAAAGCAGCAGGAGTTGATATAGCCTTTATGGCCAGGGGCTGTGCCTGCATTAAAAGTCATGTCTCTATTTCTAGCGCCCTGGATTAAAACGGATACCATCTGACTTGCCATTTATTTATTCACACTGGGTTTCAATCTCCAGTGTGCGATAGGAACAGAGTACTGGAGAATTATTTAACATGGAACCTGACCACGCTGCCAGCAAAAAGTTCTCTTTTCTGTAACTAAACCAGTAAGAAGCGTGCTTAAAATTACCCCATAGTCCCTTTTCTTGGGTGTTTCCTTTCTGCATCAGATATCCAACTTTTCTTCTTACACCCCAAATCTTCTAACCAGATTGTGCTGATAAATTCCTGTGTTTGTGTGAAGGCCCTTCATACCAAACATCATACCGATTCCCGCTTCCAACTGCAGAGTCAAGGCTTTCAGCGAGACGCTGGCAAATTCCAAACTGGTGAGCAGTAAACCATAACCAAGGGCTGACCATACGGAATATTGCTACGTACAGTAAGAAACGCCCAGGTCCTGCCATGAAATCCATTTATTGTACACCTCTTGCGGCAACAACTGTACCTCAGGAAAAACATATACTTTGACTGCATTACTCTAAGATTGCAAACCACTGAGTAATCCTGACCAAAACAATTTCTGCATTTCGTTCCATGAATGTATGAGTTCTCAGCACACAAAGATTCAGAATGGGAAATAATCTGCATTGATCAGATGACAAGCATGCAGGGCCAAGGCCTTTTGCTATAATGTCCAAAATGGGGAGAAACATTCTCACGAAAATTCAAAGTTCTCACCTAACTGAATATGGAGTAAATGATTCTTCTCTTGCATGTTTTTTGTTTATCTTTTAGGGACACGGTGAAAATTAATCCCTAAATATAAGAAATATTCATATACTGGATCTAGAATCTACTCAGGTTGTAGGGTGAGGAAATCCAAAATAACAGCCATTACATGCAATATAAAAGTATATTTCCAGTTGCTCTAGCAGTGGCTTATAGAAAATTTGCAAAGATATGTGATTTATAGCCTGTAACAACAACTGAAAGGAAAAGAACATTAATCTAGGAAAAAAACAACCCTGCCATTGTCAGAGCCATGATACAACTGTAATTCCAGCAGGTTAGGATGAAGATATAATACAAAGCAAAGCACTAATATTATTTGCTTTTTCTCCGATCCTTTTTTCTTCTCCGTGGCTTCTGCCACTACGGTTGCAATATCAGTTATTTTCCAATCTTCTGCAAATGGAAGAGGGGGAAGGGAAAATAAAACATCTCTTATTTGCTCATGTTTGGATTTCCAATATTTTTTCCCTTGATAGCTTCTCCTTTGAGCAGTAGCAGTGTCAATTCCCCAAGGGCAGAATTCAGGTCTCAGAAATATGTACACAGCATACAAATCTTCTGTAATGCCCTTTCTAATAGTTTGTTAAACTCTGAGAAGTGTTATCTATGGAAATACATATATGCATTTCATAAGCCCCAAACCAGGTCCTGATGCCATCTGCATTGAGCCATAACAACCATTTATTAGCTCTATAGAAAACGCTCATAGTTTATACAAATAACTCAGTTTGAATAGCTCCTGCTGAGATGAATACAACATCTATCGACACGCAGACTTCTCTGTGCGGTCCCCAGAAACCGTCTTCCAAGTCCACCTTGCAGTGGGCAGAAGTTGCAACTTTGTGAAGTGTTTCAGAAATCATTGGGCAGACCTGACTACAAGCTTCCAGCTTTCCACAGAGCTGAAAGAGCACTCTTTGTATAACCATGCACCAGCCTGCCTCGAGCCTGAATTTATTCCTGGTGTCACCGAAGGGCAGTTCTGCTTTCACAACCTGTGAAGCTCTGGATCATTTTGCCCATTAGTAAAAAAGGTTGTGTTGAATCTGTGATGTGGGATGTAAGAACGCAGCAGCCACTGCAGTGATCACAAAACACCCAATAATGCAAAGAACTTCTAAGTGCTCCTGATTATAGATTAATCTGCTGATGAACAAACAACAGCCTGTTCAGGTCATAAAATTAAACACAGCAGGCTTTTTCTTAGTACATGCCAATGTTACACCATCCAGAGCGAAGCTAATTTTCTGGGCAGACTATTAAATCAAGTCTGAAGGTTTGCAGTAGCAGAAGCACTCCGCTGACAAGAACTTCACCTGCATATATCGTTCTCAATTTTTAAAATAACCTGCAACATTTTTAGGAAGATACCTTTCACTAGCTAAAGGGCAAACGTTAAGCAAAATGACAGCATCTGTGCTGGTACAATTCCAGCTTACCTCTGAATAATATTTTAACTCTAAATGTTTTGTTCTATAAAAATATTTAAACAACCATCCCAAGATATGTGTATCTCTTGGTTTTTTCCATATGTACTTCTAATAAGTATTGAAACCTGCTTCTCCTTCTAGATCTTGCCGCTCTGATTCATTAGCTGAATTTGAAGTCACAGCCTACAGATGAGCAACATGAGCCTTTTATCAACCAAAAACTATTCCGTTATTTTCTGAGAGGTTTTATGTAAGTTGATACACTTTACTGTAATTATTTAATGAGTACAATTTATCACTAGCAGTGAACATTAGAATTCCCATATTCTCCTCATCCTTCACAAGTCATTAGCTAGAGACAGCAAAACATGCACGTGTCAATGCCTTTAGCTTCACTCACCTGAAGAAACGGTCCTTAGGAACTACATATTTCAAAGCATTTTCTTATCCTAGAGTTGATTTCATTTTCACTCATTTAAAGCCAGAACTGACAAATTTAATGAAGCAGTTCTCTACGCAACACTGTCTCAGAAGGATCTCTGAATATCATCCCACCAGAGAAAAGCGTTCACAGCACGAATGAGAGTTATGTAGCTGAAACAAAAAGCGCAATGCCCATAACAGCAGCTAAAGTTCAAAATAGCCATTAATGCTGTAATCCTAAATTCTGGATATTTGAAAATAGCATGTATAGTTAGAGAGTAAATACTTTCTGAATGCCTTCCTAGTTCTTTGACCTTATATATAACCTTGGTTGACAAAACACTTTTCCATTTTCTTAGCATATGATATGCAAACTAGATACAGAGACAGACATGATGGGTGTGTAATTCATCTGGTAAAAATGCAAAGTCTATCATCAGGTACTAGAAACACCAGTAGGATTCTTTTTTCTTTAAATCGGCCACTTTCACAAATAAAACGTAGACAACGATTGCCAGAGCTATGGCTTAGACCGAGATGTTGCAGAAAGTGATTATGGCTATCAACACAGAGCGATCAGAACAGCCTGTTCCCAGGTGTGCTTTCCAATTCAAAGAGGCCCTTGAAGTTTTAATGGAAATGTGGTTGAAACAAGACAACAAATGCTAAAATACTATGAAAGATTACACTTTCGATCAAAACTTATAAATGGAAAGAAAGATTATGGCTATTTTATACTGGTTTTATGAAAATAGCCACACTGAGGGAGTTACCTCACAATAGGCTAGTCCTGAGCCACCGTGCCAAAAAAAAACAAACCCAAAACCACACACAAAACCAAACACGACCTAAAACGATGTAAAGTTGATATTCATTATGTACTTTCTGGAGTTATTATTGTTCTTTACCTCACTTTTGTTGTCACAGGAAAAAATTGGCCAAGTCACATGGTTTAAATGAAATCAGGGTTGAAGTGGTTTATTGATTTATTAATGGTATGTAATTAACTGGCAATCAGTGAGCTATACATTCAGGATCAATATCAGCAAAAGAAGAGATAAACCACAATACCAGGCACTTACAAAATGACAGCAAATGCTTACAATTTTCTAAACACCATTCTACTGCTAGCCCCCAAAATTTCTAATCCCCATGGCCACATTCGCACAGTTGGCTGCACACGCACAGCCTTCTCACAGGCAGCACATGAGGACCTCCCCCTTCTGAGGTGCAGGTTCCCATTTACAAGCACCTCCTTTGGGAGACATGGTGGCTCCAGCTCTGTGCCTACCTGTACTGCTTTCTTCACTTGAATAATTTGAAGGCAGTGAACGAGATCTCCCAGAGCCAGCTATGAATCCCCAAGGTGGGTGCCAGCAGTGCTGGATACCCACAGCCTCCGTCGGGAGGATGGACTCGGGCTGTGATGCTGATGGGGCAACATCCAGCACTAGCAAACACAATTTTGTTGCTGCTCTATTCCCATTTCTCTCCCCACTGTAGCAAGTTCTCATGCTTCTTTTACACTTCTTTTCAAGGTACCTTTTTTTGTTTTTTCTTTGTGAGTGTTTTGTTTTTGTTGTGGGTTTTTTTTAAACTCTCCAAATTCTCTGGGCAACTCCCTGGTTACCATTTAAATGAGCTGCTAGTCCTGTTCAGCAAGTTTGTTCTTTTTAATTTCTGCTTTAGCACTACCAGTTTTTGAGCAAACATCCTCTCAGGCCATTTTGGGTATTCCATTCACACACAGCTTACTCTCACATTCCTCTGTGGTAATCCAGGCCATGTTACTAAGAGGAGGAGCCATGCTGACTCCCCCATAAGTGTTACCAGTACGTGGTTAAATATAATAAAACTGGTTTTGCTGGACATAGAACAGGAAATATGATAAATAAGACAAATTTTAATGGTTGAGTTCAACCAGACTGCATCAACTTTTATGGCTAGAGATCTAACAGTTAGCTCTCAAAACCAAATTAGTGAGAATTAATATCACAGTGAGAAAGTTTTTAGAGCTGGGCACTAGTTCATAATAAAGCTGTTAAGTTATAACACAGTACGAATTAAGCATGGATTCACAACCCAGTGACATTTTATTCAACAACACAAAATGAGAAAGATGCTTGCAGTACCTCTGATGTCAGTGAAATGGGCAAAACACGGATGTATAAGACAGCACAGAGGGAAAACGAATGTTTTCAGGATCTAGGAATTATCAAAACTCCAAGAAATTGAGACAGCATGCACATGCAATAAAAACAAACCAGTCGCTTGCCACTGATGACTTTCTAAGAGGATGCCCTTTGGTCCTACAACGTTAATATACTTTATGAATACATTCAACCTTTGGAGAAAATATTGCCTATTCTTCAGGATGAAGAACATTGAATCTGTTATTTTGCCTGAAAACATCTCAGATAAGTATCAATAATAAGATAAGAAAGAGGAGAATGATGATGCACATCAGTGCAAATGGATAAATAAACTCTCAATACTTCAAAGATAGCTCAAAAAGCAATCAACAGGGCAAAGAAAAGACCTCAACATAATTACAAAGCTCACCCATGAGGTTACTTACATGCATTTCAAATTTTGTTACATGTTTTGTGCACGGTCCAAACTGAAAAGTTTGCTAGTAAGGAAGAAATATGGAATTTGTTTTCAAAAGTCCCATATAACATGGATGTGAGGGTTAGATACAAAGAGGGAGTGAACAGAGTCATTGAACGAAGCAGATCTGCCAAGTGACCTATCCAAGGATGGTTCCTGACCACACCTTTTCTGTTTGCTAAAGCCACGTTTCTTCTCTAACACGATCCTCATCAACAACGCAGAAGCAAGCAGGCAAGGTTTTGAACCCAAAAGAAGAGACAGTGTCAGTCCCTTGCAGACTCTGTACACAGCCTGTTTGCGTGTCTGAGCACCACACTCAATGAACCACCCTTTGAGGTTCCTAGAGATGACAAGAAGGGATTCAGTTCCTATTGGCACTTTTAAGAGGTTCAGGCTCAGCTGATGTTTCCCCAGAGGGAACTGGTTCCCCTTCACCTCTTACCATGGTTCTATATCTATTCCACAAGGGTACCTCTGCAAATAGCTAAAGAGCCTCTCTCCTCCTGGAAATCACGTTTCCAACCTCACCCATCTTAGGACCCTCCAGCCTCCACTCATTAAGGTGCAGCCACCCCCCTTTCCTGCAACATGGGCTTGGGCTTTTGCCCCGCACAGCCTCTGCAAAACCCCTGCTCATCTCCATAGGCTGCACACTGTCCCCTACAGCTCCTTTGTGTGGTGGCTATACAGATCAGTATCTCAATCTGAGCACACCTCTCACTGGCAAGGCCAACATCATTGCCAGCCCTGGCAGAGGCACCAGGCAGTCTGTACAACCTGAGACCTGGATGGCTGAATCCTGAATCTGGAGCTCCCTTCGTATGCGCCAGGGTGGCTGGTCCAGCACATGCTGGGAAATGCACCCTGGGGCACAGCACTGTCATCACCGTGCAGTCTGGTATCGTCTTCGGCAGTACTACCAGGTCCATTCGCAGCCTCTGACAGCAAAACTGTCACACAAGCAGCTGATTTAGCAGTTCAGTTCCCTGTGCACCCTCACGTATAAATACTTTAACAAATAAATAAAACAAATCTACATTTTGGGTAAAGATCAGAATATGGTAGATGATCATTCTCAACTCAAAGAGTTGCTTTTGTTGAAACCCACTCATGTAATGTACTTACAAGCCTCAGGGATTGAAGGGGAAAAAAAAAAGCAAGCTTGCTTTTACATGGCTCAGTGTTGACAGTTTCAGCCTTATTCTCCCCAGTCTCCAATCTCCCAGTTGGTGAAATATCACTTTCCCCTATTTAGTAAACTCATTAATCTTGTTGAAAAATGCAAATAGTACAGTAGTGATTGACATGGAAACACTTAAGAGTAAATTAATAATTATATATTCAACATAGGGTGTGGACATGGTGTGCAGTATACAGAGACAGATGAAAATAAAAAGAAATATGGAACAGCTACTATTCATTGAGCACAAAGAGACACCCTCAGTGCTAACATTCAAATAACTATTTAAACGTGGACTTCCATAAGAACGGGTCTGGTCACATGAAGTGCTTTTGGGGATCTGGTCCACTGATTCTTAACCTCTTTCAGGAATGAAGCCACAAGGTAGAACACTGCAATTCTCCCAGTCATGGCCAAAAGAAGTCACTTCTGAATGTTAGATAATAAATATCACTTGTGACATCATCCTAAAGGGTAAGAAGTGATTTATACTTATATGAATAGACATGGAGGACAAATATGACCTATGGGAATATGTTAAATGTCTTCATGTGAAAACCAGAATTCTAATATTAACAGAAAAATTGTCTCTCAAAGATATTTTCTTGCAGCCCAACCGGTATCAACATACACACCTCCTAACATTTGTGTTGGGTAACTAGATTTACACACTGATCATCTTTCAAAAGGGCAAATGTCTTGGTTTCATCAACAACATACAAATACTTGAAAGGAAAAAAAAAAGTTGTTTTTAAATTTAAGATTATACATCTAAACTGATTTGTAAGCCAGTGCTATAAAAATAAAATTTCTAAAACTCTCTGTGGTTTTGGAACAAAGCAATGCCATGATTGTTACCTATTTAATTTAAGTAGACTTTGCAGCTTTATTTACGTTGGCAGGCAGACGGATTCGGACCATGGTGCATGCCTAGTAAGTAAACATCTCCGAGGTAAAAAAGCAGGTCAGCAGTGCATAAAGTGGATTTGGGAACTGCTTAACTATGTTTCTTCTCGATACTCATTACAACAAAGCGCCCAGGGCATCTATTTGACTTTACATTGTTTGTTACAATTTCCTCTCCTGAGAAAATTAGACCTTGACGACTAGAAGTTATAGTACCAGCCCTCAAACCAAACTGACTCACCAAAGAGTAGTGTTCACATCCAACGTGACTGTGGGAGCAGACTGAGATACTCAGTGCTGAAACGCTCCTGGGTCTGGGTCTCGACAGTAAGCAGTCACAGTAGTACAGCGCGCAAAAATCACTTCGATAGAGACTGGCTTTTTAGTTTGTTTAACAAACAAATTGTTCTGTTCACTACAAACTATATCAGCAGGGAGAAAGCATAGAGAAAGCGTGACCAACTTCCATGACATTGCATACGGCTACGAAATAGAAGAATTCTGGAAATTCTAAATTTTAAATTGTAAGCAGCAGAATGTTGCAGTTTCTTTCCCCTCCAGGGTGGGGTTTTTTTTTTGTAATGATTTTGACCTTAATTATCAGAATTAAGCTCTGGTAATTAGGAGACGACTCCTCTGGCAATCAAAATAATCCTCCTAAATTTAAACTGCTCTTACTGTAAGGCGTGGTAGCTAGCAGAAAAGTGTCAGTTTTGTAACTCAATGGAAATTAATGCAAACACTACTGAAACTCCTTTGTTCCTGTGTAGTCCTCATCTCACTCAGGAAGGGTTTACTACATTCTCAATGAATGCATTGCTTCACCTTCCAATAAGCAATGTTGGGCAACTGTTAATTTCCAATGATTAAGTAATTTCATAAACTAGGAAATAAACAAATGCACAGGGTTTTGTTATTGCTGCTTCTCCCCAAGTGAGCAGGGGGAGTGAGAAAAGGAA
>VWZZ01001346.1:85683-103675 GCA_013399095.1 Psophia crepitans | reverse complement strand
GGGGGGGGGAAGGAGAGAGAGAAAGGAATGGTATGCACATTGTAAAATTAATATGCACAAAAGAAATGAAATGTTTCCAACCAGAAGGAGCACTTCTCATCACACCAGTCTACCTTGAGAAAAGTCAACTCAGGAATCATGAAAAAGAGAGAAGAAATAGTGTCCATGATCCAAAGGCTTTTGTAAGGTAAGAAAGAAGATGACAGTGGCAAGAGACAAGATCTGAGCAAAAGTTTTATGTTCTGCCCTTGACTTTTCCTTTCTGTCCCCAGCTCTTCTTGCCCATGAAGTTACATCTTGCTTTTGACTTTCCTTTACTGATAGTAAACTCCTGTGGTACCAGTGAGATTTCTTTTCCCTCTCCTGAAAACAACAAGAATTTTCTGCAATCCTAGATATGAATGTTCACCTGAATTAATCCTCCTGCTCCCTTCTGACAGTTCTTTAAATTGCTATTTGGAAAGTGTATTCAGGTTGGAGGCTTAGCTGTTAATGGTTTCATGAAGCATATGGGACGATACATCTGCATTTCTTCAGCCACTCAGAGCAGACAACATGGTGAACACAACTCTCTGTGGTCTTTTACTTGCAGAGTATTTCCACTGAGGGAAGACAGAGGGAATGTGGGCAGGACTGAGCAGGATGTGCTCGCAAAACTCTAAACCTGTATTAAGATTCAGGATGCTATAACTCATTTCTCTGTAGACACTTAACGAAATCTTCAGGAAAAATCCTAGCTTTTTGAAAAACAATACCAAATACAGCTGTACAGTTATGAGCTTCCACTGCCAAGAATTCACCAAGAATTTCGCATACACCTAAATAGCGTTGCTGAATATTTAATAGATTTCCATCACTATTCTTTCACCCTCCCCTATCCCAAATAAGATACTACATTCAGCATATTTTTTATTTCACGTAATGCCATTAAAAAAGCAAACACTTTCAGGACACAAATGTAAAATCTAATCTGTCTACTTTCTTTCTTGCACAAATTAAATTCGTCATTTCCCTACTTGAATTCAAGTGGGGATACAGCTTCCAGTAGATTTGAAGGCATCCACAGTGAAACAACACAGGTTTTGAATCATAAATGAAATTTTTTGACTGTTGGCATTAAAAGGACTTTGGCATAGAAGTGCCATATTTTATATTTAAAAAGCAGTAATTAATTCCATACAACGCCAACAACTCACTAGTGATACAGTTATCCTTCTCTATTTTCCTCAAAATCCTTATGGTAAGAAAATAAGCTGGTTTCGTTCAGCAGCGGCAAACATTTTCATAAAACTACATAGTGTTAGTCAAACTGATGACAACAGACTCAAGCATGGCCAGTAATTTTTGACATCTGCTATTCACAGAAAAGAAGAAGAAAAAAGAAAACAACCCACTGATCGTGTCTGTCTGGGATGCGTTATTTCAAAACATGTCTAAATTTTACAGGTAAAAATGCTAGAACCACCACTTTCTGAGGAAAAAAAAAATAGAAGGAAGAAAAACCCAAGACTGAATATTTGTTGTGAGTGTACATAAAATACCATTAGTAGAAGAAAGGAAATTATTTCTTGTAGGAATTCTACTAGCCAACTGTTCTGACAAAGATTTGCTCTACCACCTTGCATTTTTTATGTACTCCTGTACAAGCACAAAGATTGGCATGGCATCCTTATGATCTATATGTATGTGATACTATATGCAAAATATGAATTCTAAAAGAAGCAGCTACAGCAGAATACTAGTGAATTCACTGCCAAGATGAGTCAAACCTATGCCCATAGCTTTTGGTCTAAGCTTCAGACATGTAGATTCATTAGAAAAAGATTTATAATGCTTTCCTCATACCTTGTCAGTTCAATTAATTCTCTAGTTGAAAAATGGAGAACACCAGACTGTGGAACTTTTTAAATTTTTAAGATATTAAGTAATGTGACAGGTCACAAATTTGTGCTGAATTATGAGACATTCCTTCACCCAACCATGAGACCACCCTTCTGGCTATATACTTTGTAAAATTATCTATTTTTATATCTCTGTAATACATACATTATTTATAAACATATTCCTGTAGATCAAATCAAAATAAGAATATACAGTGCTGAAACTGTTCCTGAAAGAACCTGTGCTAATTTTCCTCAGTTCCTTCAGATGAGGTTTAAGAGTAGATACCAAAACTACTGAAGATCTGGAAGACTGACTTAGATTAATATTTAGAATTTCCTTACTTAAAAAAGGTAACATACACTGACTGACATGAAGAATGGGCTTCTGTGTTTACTATCATTACTTTCAAAATTATTCTGTGTAAAGGGAGAGACATATACATTGGGAAAATCATTAACTCAAGTTCAAAACCCAAAGGGTAACCACTGGGCAAGCCTCAAAAGATGCAGCTGGTAGGTTTTTTCTTAGCTTTATGAGGTTTTGTTACTACGCCCAGAACAGAAGTTTAAAGAGTTGAACAAGATGCAAGTTCTGAGGAACTGCTTCCCTTCAGCTGGCTAAGATACTCTAGACCAATGTTGCCATGAGTTTGACACATTTCCTTTGAGTCTGCTCCAAAAGCAAAAAGCACAAGAAAAATGAGAAGAGACAAAGGAGAAAGCAGTGGAGATCAAATTAATTTTCAAAGTTGATCACTGGAGTTCTTAATCTACTACCATGATTCCCATATCCTGGCTGATCCTCTTTCTTCTTCCAATTACCAAATTTGTATGTGATTTTCTAAGCAGAGCTTTCATTGTAGGGCTAACCTTAGAGCTGCATCCAGCTTAGTCTTAGCTTGGGTGACATTATCCACAATGCACGTCTAATTCAGCTCATATCCACCCCAGTTCTACACCCAACTGTCCCATATGCAAAGGCTTCTGTGAATTATCCTGAGGCTACCAGCACCAGCTATGTAACTCAGTCAACTACTGTAAATCCTGTTTCATCTTCTCCACTACCATTCATAAGCTTTCACCACCAATTCAGTTAACAACTTGTACCTTAAAATGATCTAGAAACAGTCTCTGGCTACTGTGTTTCTCTTGTGACCAAGAATTATGGTCTTTTGCAGAAAATCATGTTAACACAGTCAACCCTTCAAAAGGATGCCACTTTATGGCTGGGGAAAAGGAGCACATGGCAATAGCACACCTCCACTCCCTCTCTGAGAATGGGACTGTGTTTTCTGCTAAGGATAACCCATGGTGATTTGACAGAGTGGACTTGTAGAAAAATAACATCCTGTACAGCCTGGAAGTTTTGGACCACAACCACAAATGCCCAACGCCTGCAATGGATTAAGAATTTCTGGGTGAGCAAAGTGACCTACAAGAATTTGTATGAGGATTCTGTCCCTGCTTCTTGGCGACAGAATTGTGGATGAGTGCAATCAGGTCATCCACAACTTATTATTATACTTTTATCTGGAACTTACCTACCTCAGATTTCTACAGCTCAGTAGATCCTATTTTTAGTAAAGATAGTTCTTTGCATGGCACTCTGCTGGGTAAATTTCTTCTCCCAGTTCACTGATACATATCCATGTCATTCCCAGTTACTGTTCTCACTGAGCACTCATGGAAACTCACCATTAAACCTTTCATCACCCGGTAGGATATCAAAACGATTTGCAATATATCATTTCTGTTCGGGTGCTGGGAGATATAGTGGGAATGCAGTTATGCGTAGACTCGCTTCATATTGTACATTGCAACCTAATCCAGTTAACTGCCATGTGAATGCTAGCCCGCACCTCCCCAGCAAGACTAAACTTTAAATTTTAAATACCTTCAAACTCAATATAGAGGTTTTAGTACCTGGACAATAAACATGCTGGGGCACCCAGTGAATAAAAGTCTGAAAATGTCTGAAGCCTTTGAAACAGATCAAAAGTACAGTGATTTGTTTGATCTAATTTGCTTTAAAAGTGAATATTGAAATATTTAACATGCTTAGCTCCCACATAAGAAAATTTCCATGCAATTCCCCTCTTTTCCCCAACTCTAAAATCTCTCCCTCATACCTTCTCCAGCTTTTTTCCTGTTAAAAGCTTCCTTCTAAATCTAAATACAGTAATCAGCAGGAAGAAACCAAATGACAATTGTGGAGCAATATTCCATTCTGCAGTAAGCTGAATTCACTTACCCTTATGATCGAAACGTGCAGTACAGATCACTGTTTGCACTCAGGTTTGTAGGAAATTAATATTCTGGCAAGGTGCGCTCAGTGTGTGACTGAATTCACAAATGATATTATCAACAATGAAATAAATAAATCATGTTTCATACTAAGACACCATGGCTTTTTTTAGATTAAAATTATCCTTGAAAACAGACATGAAACATAATCAAATAGACCAAGAAAAGAATGAAAGAAAATCTCAGAAGGGTTTAAGTATTCGAGATAAAAGACATATAAAACAACTTTGGATGTACGGAAAAAAACTCATACTTCAATAAGAACAGAGAGAAATATAGAACAGGAGCAATATTTTTGTGCTTTAGAATTCACGTTCCTTCCTTTCAGTGATCCCCAGTGAAACCAGTAAGAACTTACACAAATATGCACTGGAAAAGTCACATCAAAAGATGCAATAAATGTAATAGGAGAAACTCAAAGACTGCACTATGTGAGAAGTTATTTCATACCATCCTATTATATCTAGATACAAAGGATTATGTATTTTATACTGGTACTTTATAAAATTCCTTCCACATTAAAGCAAGAATTACAATGGAGAACATGGAATCAATTTTTTTCTTACTAATAGTTTAATAGTAGATAAACATTTTCATAAACCACCAAAGAGACCGTATCATTCTGCGTAAGTAGGACTGTCTATTGGGAGTACTATATTCTTTAAAAACCATTCTCACAGCACAAGTTTGCCTTCAGTATTTGCATCTCGGTCATCGAATATGCAGTCACAGTGAGTTTCCATTTTACTGTCTAAAACTGTAGTTCATAAAATTCTTCTCAGATGACCTTTACAAAAAATTACTGGGGGAAAAGGTATTGCATCTGATATACTGCATTCCCAATCGATAAACTTGGAATTCCTAAGCTGAGCCACAAAGCCAGGACAAGGCTCATTTCATGATCACTTCTACTTTGTGTTTTACTTTCCCTTGTTCATCAATTCTTCATTGCAAACACTGCCTAATTCTACTTGCAGTGCCTAATATAAAAAAAAAAGGAAAAAAAAATCAGCCCCCACCTCTCAGACACTGCCATGTTAAGGCATTATCACACTCTTTTCTTAATGTCCCTAGCTGCCCTCCTCACATAAAATCCAAGTTCATACAAGACCAACTTTTATAGGAATGCAACTACTCTCTGCACACATGAAAGGAAATATTTTTACAGGAATCAAAAAACAACCCCGGTTCTCCTAGCGCTGGGACCAGCAGCAGTGTCACTTCCACAGTGGTGAGAGGAGGTGACTGGACCAGCCCAGTGCAATCAGCATTTCAGTGGAGGTCACAAGTTTTATGACGTTTTCCATGAAGTTGATTGAGAGCTTGACAAAGGGACAGAAAAGTATTACCTTCCTCTCTGCCCTTCTGAAAACATTTTGCTGGCATTATTCTTAGAGTCAATTATCTGGGTGGCAATCGCTGGACAGCTTGGTGGGAAGCTAAGCACCCACAACCTGGACGGTGCCCAGCGCTCAGGCTGGTGCCGTGCCTGTGCTTGCGCTGCTTGCTGCGCAGGAAGCTTTCAGCCTTAGGGCATAGCAGTGTTCCAGTACCAAATGTCTCACTTTGCCCAATTACAGCTTTAGAAATTGACATGGTAAATATCTGGGGCTTGCTTGGGTCATCATATCTTTCGGGGCACTTCACCTCACGTGCGTTGGGACTAGTTTTAAGTATTTTAGACACGTGTATTAGCAACAGAAGGGAAAAAAATTATAGAACCAAAGTTGAAACTGAGTCAGCCTCAACAATGCTGAAAGAGACGCACAAGTGAATCCCATAATCAATAGGCACTTAAGCAGATATATTTTCTAGAAATCTGTGCCAGAAAGTTATGGAGAACAGGAGGACTCCACAGGACTAAAAACTGAAAACAATGATGAAAGACAGGCTGCACTGAGACTAGGTCAGCAGCAACACTGCTCAACTTGGCACAAGAAAAATTAATGGAAGTTTCTTAATTGGCTAAACCACATCTGTCTAACATTTTGACAGAATTAACCAAGAGAAGTAAAGTCTGTTGCTGCCACTGAGGCATAGAGATCTGATAACTTACTTGATTATAAGCCAGTCATTTTTATAAATATTTCTATGAGAAGTAACATTTTCATAAGTCTAAAACTCAGATCTTGACTGACACAGCTCTTTTCCGAGTGAATTATAAGCAAGTGGCTCCACTGATTTCAGTGGGACACTCCCAGTGAGCAAGGCTGACAGAAAGGTGCCCCACACATACAATATCCTGGCAAAAAATATAAACAAACAAAAGGAAAAAGTTCTTTCTGGACTCTCATTTACCCTTTCAAATGCATATTTACCCAGTGCAATGGAACACCATGTCAGAGCTAGCCAAACTAGCACATTTATACAGCACCATGCAGGGATATTAGCTGAGGTCTCAGAGAGAATATAACCTCATTAGAGCAACATTGTGCATGGGCTAATTAGGCCTGCCTCTCAAGCAAGGCTAATTATTCCCAGTACAGCACCATACTGATATCGCTCTGCTGCTTCTGGGTTCTGGAGCTAGATTATTCAGCAGTAGCTCAGGGATCTCTGCCCCACGCTGTATTCAAAATTGTAAACAAAATCATGAGAAATGGAGGTATTATTCTGAGATAACGGCACAATGCACCGCACTGTCTCACTTCATCTATCAAGGACATCAAAATGAAGGATTAACATGTCTATGCACTGAGATCTTCATTTATATGGGAAATTCCACCACTAGACCAGAAGTTGTGCTACAGAGAAGAGTTGGACTGTGGGGAACAAATATCCCAGGACTGGAGGTCAGGGTGGCTACAATCACCTCACCAGGCACATGCCACACTCAGCAGGCTCTAAGAAACAAAAAAGGTAGGTAAAGTCTAGAAAGAAGGTCCAGAATTCTGCTGTTTTTCTTGAAGACCAGCTTTGAGTAACAGCTAGTGCAAAACAAAGGGTTTCTTATTCTGTTGGCAAGGCAGGTCTCAAAACCAGTAAAGAGTAAATCAGAGTTCCTGTACTGTGACGCAGTATTGAGCACAGTTAGCTAAGAAACCTCAGGGTGCTTTACCACAAGTTTCAAGGCTTAGGAGACTTTGTTGTTTCAGATGCAAAAGCCGATAGCAAACCTGTGTCAACAAGAGGCCTTACAGAGCCCAAACTTGAAACGCCAAGTGAGCTGGGACCAGAGCCTGCTGCCCTGGAACCGTGCTAGGTCCCAAGTCTGGGTGCAGTTGCAGACAAGACTTGTGCACTATGTGGATTCAACCAGACAATAGAGCGACCTGCATCGGACAGAAACTGTTTGACATTCAGTATAAATTAAAAATCAGTGCTTTTGTGTAAAATATACATCGAGGAGTCAAAAAAATTTTTGTGTGTGAGGCAGCCAGGAAGCTTCCTATTTATTCAGTGGAGAAGTTTTCTGTGTATCTTTAATTCTGCTATCTTCTTATGAAAAAAAAAAAAAAAAGGAAATAAAAAGACAAGGTGAGGTCTCTTACATCTCCACAGAACTGAATGCATCGTGTTTCGACACATTTCTAACAAACAGTCTAACGTACAAGAATGAGGACTTAATAAACTCCGCTAGGATTTGAGCCCTGCATTGCTGACACATGCTTCTGCGATGAGACTGAATTGCCAAGAGCCTTCTGCTAAGGACAGTGGCTTTGTCCAGTTCTCATTGTGATGCCAGGTAACAATAAATCTAGTTTTCAAAAGAAACTCCAATACGAAATGTAAAATAACAGAAATGTGAACTAACATTTTAAGCCATTAGCTTATTAGTATCCACCTTCTTTTCCAACTGGCAGTTGTTATCAGTATAAAGATTTGAAGGTACAAATAATAGCTTCTAATAAAAAAAAACAAAAAACAAAAAGACCCACAATAAACAGAGCTACAATGACAGCTTGTTCCCCAGAATTCCAATAGAATTAAACAATCGGTTCTGATGAGGGGACCACAGGGACAAGGCAGAAAGACACCATCAATTTAAAGTCAATTTACCTTTGTGGTTACTAGGCTGTAAATGAACACCTCTTCTGTAATAGCATCAGCAAAGAGTTCTTCAGGGGTTTTACTTACTACCTTTCTTGTACAAAAGATACTGGTCTAAAACTTGAAATGCTGGGCATCATGGTAATAAAATAAGTAACAAGAATATCAGGATTAGTTTGGTCCCACTCCTTCCTGCTGTTCAACCTGTCCATTATAAATAATTTTTTAGTTTGTTTGTTTTAACCATGAATGGAAGAATATTCAGAGCATTGCCCACATCTCTCATTGCACAGTTTAGACCCCCCTACCAATGTCCAAAATACAGCATTTTGACTCCAGCAGAAGAGTGGTAAATGTCATAAAGTCCATTGGACTATTGCAAACTTACACACAAAGACATAAAAGTCATGAAGAGCGTAAAACCTTGGACATTAGGAACTATTGATCTAGGGAACAGAAAGAGGAGAAATCTTGTTCAAAACTGAATAATTTATAAAGAACATTTAAAAATTCCAGTCTATAGAAAAGATAAATACTGACAGCAACTGAACATTTCATCTTTAACATGCATATCCATTTTCAAAAAAAACACCACGTATAACTACTCTGTACAAGCTGACAAAACGAGAGGTTTTAGTAACTCAAAGCTTATCCCATCCAACATCTGCACTTATTTACTGTTAACATGCTAGCACCTGATTGTTTCTGATAAAAAGATATAGTATGTCTTGTTAAACCTGGGGATGTGCCAAGTACTGAGTGACGCATTGACAAATAGCCTTCTCGAATCCTGACAAAATACTCCCTCTGCTGTACAAAACACACTGTTACATAAAGCGCAATGCACATATATACATATATAAACTATGAACAGGTCATGGGTATAGATAGGTTTCATAAACCAGAGAAACAATTCACTCTTCCAGAAAAGCCTTGCTGAAAATAGAAATATAATTTATATTCACCAAATCGAAAGTTATTGTGACTTAGTTCAAACAAACGGGATGAATATAGTAAGGTATACACATATATAGGTACCTAGGCCTCAGAGACTATGACATTCTTAAATTATTTATTTTTGTAGTGAACGTTAGAAAATAAAGGGTCAAATGCCCAGAGAAGACATAAATCGATAGGTCAAAATGTAAATATCTAAATGTAAGGAATACAGAATGAAGGAATATATTCAGCCAGAGTTTTGTTTGTATTTCACTGCTTCTATTCTATACCCAGAATTTGCCTAGATTTGAAATTGCTATGTCTGTATACTTTCATCATGCCTCTATAGTAATTAGTAAGGTGGTTAACAAGACTGGAAAGCTTAACATTTCTTATGGCCTGGAAAAATCTTTCAAGATCATTTTTTCCATTTAGAAATGGTGTAATCGAAGTTACATAAAAAGATTTGAAAACCAAAGGCATTCAGGAGACCACACACATGGTGCAACCATTTCAGTTTGTTCCAAGTACACCGGAATGAAGACCCGTCCACGCCACGTAAAACCAGACCAACCTGCACTATATGAACTGGAGCGGCATCCATGTGCCATACGTGTTGCAGAGTCTCTGCACTAAAGAACATGGGATGATCTCTCCAAGGTCATATCACAAATCCGTTTTGATATTTAGTGTGCAAAACCTCTCCCTGAATGCTGGACACTTCTCCTAGGAGAAGTACATGCATAGCCACAGAATAAACAGAGGTATAATTTTCAGCTTTTAAACAACTTATAATTCGTTTTTAAAGATGGAGATTAGAGGATTTTTTTTGCATTGAGATAGTTCACTAATCTACTTCATTTACATTAGTAGTGCCTGACAAACTCTTTCTGCTCCAGGCCCTTCCACTCATACAATTTCAACTCACAGAAATGTCTTTAAGAAAACAGTAACTGAGGAACAAAATCACTCACATCTCATTTTTTTATTACATATGTTTTGGGTTTATTCCACAGAGGTGTTGAGAAACTTAAATTCTGATGTCTAATTTAAGGTGTATTGTCATTATGCATTAAACGTCATTAAAAATTCAAATTTTATCTAGCTGTCATGATATTTTACAGAAATTAGCCGTTCCAGGGCAGAAAGATGAAAACTCTGTAATAATGCTGGCTTATCTGGGGATACAAAACCAAAGATAATTTCTTTCCAGAAATTCCATTACAATTATTCTTTTTAAAGTAAAAGCTAAAGATGAATTACTTCTAAGTGTACGAAGTACTAACCAGTTGTGCTTTTTTAATTTTAACATTAATAGTTGATATAACTCCTTTTTATTTCAGAAATATGTCCAGAATATATAATGATCCAGAGAGCAGCATTCAGAAGAAATTCTCTTTGCGTTTTTCTTGTAGGAAGCACAATAAATGTATTGTTTGCTCACTAACAAATAACAATTGCAGCCAGCTGCAGTGTATGCTAAATTGCATATAAAGGAGGTAAAAAAAAAACCAAACCACATCTATATTATTCATTTCACATTTTTGAGTACATGTGTCACATGGAATGATATCAGGAATAACAACTCCTCAATTCAAAACAGGGACCAGGGCATGATTTATTACAGCCCCAGCATCACACTGTAGCCCATGTTCAAGCAAAACTTAACCGGATCAGCCCTTTGCAGTATATCAATACTGCCACAGGATGGCAGAAAGAACACCTGATAATTTCACTGCCTTTGCAAATTCCCAAGATGCTGGTGAAAGTCTATAACCAGCTGAATCCTTTGCTGCCCGCGTTCTGTTACGTTTGCAGAACAAGTGCCAATTACATGCAGGGTCTCACTGACAGCAGCTTCCACAACGTTGTGAAAAGTCTTAAACACTATAAGAATTATGAGTAGTTTTAGTGCTACTCATTTCCACATTGTAATCTCTTAAGAGCTACAAAAATAGTTGCAGTTTATACCTTGTTGGAAAAGAAGAGTCAGTTGAATTTTTAAATAGTATCATCAGTCAGTTCATGGCAGGTGGGACATCCCCTCGCCCTAGTCTTCCAGCAAAATTACAGTGTGATGTGCCTCTGAGCACACGGTCCCACCGACGGAAAGCTCTGTCAGACAAATCTTCAGGCCTCCTGTTCAAGGAACACAACGTAAAGGAAAAGCAGGATGCTATGGAGAGCGAACCAGGATAGGACAGAGAACGAACCAGCAGCGCACTCGCATCAAAGAATGCTTCTTGCCCTTAGGTGGAAAGTCATCTCAGAAGGTACTTTATTTTCCTTTCTTTTCAAGCTGTTTACCACCACTAACAGGTATTCAGGAGACGCAGAGTAACTTGGAGACAGGCACTTGATAAATTATTGAACTACGGCAACTTGTGCCCTAAAAGAAGAGTTTGCTTAGATGGGACATTTGCCGCCCTCGGTCCCATAGCCTTGAGTGTGGATGTTATTCCTGCAGTCACAGGATTGGAAATGATCTAGGAATGATCAGAAACAGCCGCTCACCAGTTTACCCAGGTCTCTACTCATAGCACGCTTCTGCTTACTTACAGCACTGTGACGGGGAGACTTCAGGATGTTGCAACTTGTGTCTCCATCCCTCTCCTTTTGCTCCTGCCACAGCAGCCTGATGTCCCACGGGTGGGAAATTCGGGAAGGAATTCTGTGGGAAACTTCTGAACGTCTTCAGTTCAGGAAAAGTAATCACAACTTTGTTTCTTTAATCAAAGGTTACTGGATCATACTTAAATCTTATTGCTTTAGCAAGCTGAGGACAGTGTCTTCATCACAGACTCCAAGGGAGATTTTTAGACACATTTTTCCCCCAGGAAAGGAATATTACAAGATTGCATCCTGATGATTTTGATCCTCACTGAATTCATGAAGTCTACCTTTTTTATTAGGCCAGGTAATTTCAGCATGTCTGTTGAGACACACCTCTCTTTCTGGCTGCATCAAGTCACAGCCTAAGTTTGGTTTAATTTCTGCCTTGTTCTCTACCTACAAACTTGGCGACTTTTCACATTAAAATTGCTGTATCTCTTTCCTGCTGAAAGAAAGATGACAGAGAAGAAGAATTGATACAGCAGACAAGATCTCTTTGCTTTGGCTGAGGAAAAATTGCTACTCACTGAAAGAACTTACATTCGTTTCAGAATAATGATAAGAACAAAGAAAAGCTTTTTTTCCTAGGTTTTGGAGAAGGATAAGAATTCAGTGAGTTCAGTCAGTTGAACAATTGTTGTATTTTAGTTAATCCAAAAAAATTAAGTTTCTTCTATTGAACTTGAGCAAAATTTTAACTATACGCCTGGCACAGTCCTTTTGGCAGTATTTGTAGCGTAACATATTTCCAGTCATTTAGCGACAGACCCACTAGATATATTCAGCTGGTAGTACAAATCTTTTTCCCAGTAGAAAAATCCATTTCTGGATTTAGCCAGCTGGAATTAATGGGAGCAAACACCTTCTTAGAGCAGCTTTCATTTCTCCAGACTGCTACTTGTTTCCTCTTGTTTCTTCCTTGGAAAACACCGCACACTGCTCTCTGCTTTAATAAAGCACCAGCTTAACCAATATGAAGCAGCCCAACAGTAGTCTTAAATTAATTATAATGTCATCCATCCCTTCCCCTGCCATCTGAAGATGGCACCTTGTGGCAGCTTCTCCTTTAGCATTGTCTTTAAGAGTGATACATGACTGCAATTTTCTTCCATCTGCTAGGACTGCCAGCATAACAGCAAGCCTAGGGATTTTGTTGTTGCTGGTACTTTTGATGATCTGCACCTTTAACTCCTACAGCAATATTTGATGATGTAGTAGGAAAGTACCAGCTTTCAACATGTTCTGTGTTTGCATCTACAATTGCCTCTTCATGTTATGGAGCACCATTGATCTTCCAGCATTGCAGGCCCTAGTTTTCTTATTTAAGTAGGCTTAAAATTGCTACGTTTGGATAAACAAATGCATCCTGGATTTCAGCTGGTCCTTTGGAAACGGCAGCTACACAGAAATGGGCAGACCTTCAATGGTAGAGTCATTTCTAGAACATAAACCACATGGGATGTTCATTCCCCTGGTTTGGTTTTTTACTTTGTTTGTTGTTTTGGGGGTTTCTTTGATAATAAACAACAGTGCATTTTACCTGACTTTCTCAAAAAAAAAAAGAAAAGCCTGTTTTGCTTCACTGGATTAAGAATGTACATGAATTGGCACTGTGATCTGTTTTCTCCTTCTTTCCTTCAGTAAACGTTAGCAATTGCACAGATTACCCTAAAAGCAACTGTAGTGTCTGTATACTAGCCCTAGAAACAGTAGCTTTTCTAACTGCTTTTTAGTTATGTTTTATTCATAATTCAGTGATTGGTTTAAAATTTGCATTCAGTCCTACATGCTTCCTAATGGTTTCACAATTGACATGCCTTGCTTTTCTGTTACCTGCCGTTGATTGCTTCAAGCAGGTTTAATTTATTTACTGATCCAGAACACAGACCATAATATTAAATGTTTCCATGTTCTGCCCAGTGTAAATTTGTGCTAAAAATAAACATGAAAGGCTTTACATAATAAGAAAAGCTTCATAAGAGTACATCATACACTGGAGCAGCTACGTTAAATTCATAACCGTATCGTGAGCATGGATGAATCAAGAACAACTGCAACACCTCTTCACTGCGTGTGTCAGATTACTTTCTTTTTTCCCTCATACATGAATCAAAAATAATTCGGTATCCTTACACCTTGATGGGTGGGGAAAACATCATTTTGAAGTTATTTTCCAAATATCACTTTGAATTTCATTTCAGAAAAGCAGTAGATATTTCAGCAAAGTTCTGCTTGACTCACTCCTTAAGGAGACTGGGAAAATATGCTGCTATTATAGAGAAGCGCAGTGCCAATCAACTCTGAACCTTCGTGTTCATATCAACTTTCAAAAGTACAGCCCCAGCTTTCATTTTTGTATATATGAGACATTAAGAACTCCCCTAAACATTTTCCCTGATGTTAAATTTGTTCCAGATGTAACTCACTCCATGCTACAAAGTAAAGAAGATTGCTTGTCACCTTTACCAGTAAATGGCAGAAGCTACAAATCTACTGCATTCTCACATTCGGGGCCTCATGACAGGTCCACCCTGACCCCCCAAAGCTCTCAACGATCCTAATTTGATAATCTACTAGTAAATATGAGATGACCTTTATGTCTTCTCCTTCAACTTTTCACACAAGGAAACATGGCAGAAGACAAAGTTAGCCTAAAACTAGAAGAAAGTCTAAAACAATAAAATAGAAGAACCTTAGTGAAATTTGAACCTGCCTTTGAATTTTTTTACTTTTAAACAGTTTTTAAGACAATTTCACGGAGAAGGTTGGAAGAAATAGCCCAAAAATGTGTTCTTTAATATCAAATCGTACACACCTCACTCTTAACTCCAAGTAAGCACATTATAAGAAAAATATTGCCAGCAATCTCATGTAAGATCTACAAGAAAATGATCCTTCAGTATCAAATCCAAAAATCTGTTGCAAAGCTCTTCCTGTCAGTTGTCTTCTCAATGAGCAGCAATGGGTTTCAGAGCAAATATCCTTCAAAGTTTATTAGGATCACATTGCTTTAAGACAAAAGAATGACCATACGTGAGTATATCTGACTATCTACACATTAGGGTAATAACAACAGCATCTATCCGCACTGTGTTCAGAATTCAAAGGTCATTTTAATTGACAAGTGAGAGATAATGGCAATGGCAATTTTGACTTCAGAACACAAGATGGCAGCCTCCAAAAGGGAATGGGAAGTTGTCCCAAACCACTTACAACAGTTATGTACCTTTTCGTAGTGACGTAAGGTCTTGGACTGCAAGAGTCCAAACTTTACCATCCTTTTCGTATCAATTAATCACAGAAATCATGAATAAAACCCAAAAAGTAAAATATGAAGCCAAGATGTATTTCATTAAGAGCAAAGCATGTTAAAAGTACCTTATGGGAAATATTTTGCATATTTCCATCTACAACTTCTCAAACAGGCTTTACTTCCAAAGGCAAAAATGCCAATTACTATTCCACAACCAAAATTTACAAGTTAAACTTGTAAATACATATTTATAAGATCATGCAAGAACTATTCACGTCTCTACCATGCAAAAATTAAGAAAATAAATGGCTTTTTCCCATAAACAGACAAATTCTGTACATGTATGGCTATATAGCAATTTATGGGGCAGCAACTAAAAGCCAGATTTCAGTTACAAAGCTGGATCATACTAATCCCCACTAATCTTCACTGACTTTGCTGGTTACCTGGGACTACACTAAGTACACTATACACCATGCAAAGTAAAGGCCTAGCAATTTACTTTCCTCCTTAAATAATATGCAAACTGTTTGCATGTAAACAGAAACAAATAGAAACTCCGTGGTTGGGCTTCATCTTACATAACTTCTACCTACAAAAGCCAGACCAGCTCTTCCAGACTCTCTTGTAGCAGAGAAGATGATGGAACTACAGCTGTCATAAGGAAACCTGGGGGAAAGAGAACCTAAAAAGCTATTTTTTGACCTCCATCCAGCTTATTTACACAGTAATGACTCAATCATAGGTTGTATAAATGATCCCACAACAAAATACTAGTAGCTACTCTTCAATGCAGTTTCATTTGCATTTACATCGCTTAATTATGTCTTAATAAGTCATAGTATCCTTAAAACATACATGCAACTAAGTAAAAAAAAAATATATTATAAAAGCTCCTCAGCTGTTTTTCATCTGTTTTCATCATCAACTAACAACCCAATACATCACAAAATTTATAACCCTAATGGCTAATTAATAAAAAATAGACACTTCCCATATCAAAGACAAGTCACACTTCGCCACTCTTTTGTAATCAAAGCTTTTACTCCCCTTTTTTTCCAGGTGGAGAGTCCTTTCCTTCAACATTAACAACTGAATCCTTGTCTGGAGGCACCTACTGCCATCCACTGCCTGGAAGAGAAGGCTAGAGTGGTTTAGGCTAAATACCTAAGCCTCTAAATGGCTAAAATTAGGCAAAGTTAATCCCATAGTCAAAGCTGAAGCATCCAACTGAACACAACCTGTGGTGACAATAGTGAATAAAAATGTGAATTACTAGAAAGTTAGATTTACAGTACTTGAGACATCAGTTTAGAATGGACAAGGAAGATATTACAACAACAGCAGGCATCCTACAAGAATCATTTTATCTGGAAGATTTCTATACCATCCAAATATTTCCTCATAAGCCATATGATACCTCAAGTGATTTGCAATATAGAAGACCAAAGTGACAAAAAACTTTCATGTCTCAAAGTTTAAACAGAATTTAAAGCTTGAAGCTGGCATACAAGACGAGCGCGTAGGCAGGCAAAATCCTTTGCAAGAGCAAGGCCTGAAGGATGCTGCAATGAGAATCATAACTAATATAACAGATGGTAGAGCACAGCATACCCTTGTATTCTGGCACATTTTAGTTACTGCCTATCATTTGATTGCACCTGTGTCTTTCTCTACTCAAAGATTAAAGTCCTGGGAAGCTGAACATATTTTGCTTCCATTTTTTGTCTCTTCTACACAGTTCCCCTGGCTCTCGATTCTCTGAGGTCTCCACCCAGGCAAGCTGGTATCTCAGGAAAAATGGGATGTACGTTCAGACCTCATGAGATCAGACAGCCCACCACCCACCTAGGGACAGGAACAAAAATCCCTAACTCATTCCTACAGGCTATAACTCACTAGGAATCTTTTTCCATACTTGTTGTTTGTAGGACTTGGACATTTTTACTTATGCTTTAGAATCATTAAGGTTGGAAGAGATCTCAAGGATCATCTAGTCTAACCGTTCCCCCACCACCTATTAACCACTAAACCATTTCTCTTGATATCCCATGATACAGCTTAAACTACAAGGTTTTGCTCTCAGTACAGGGAGAACTTTTTCTTCCCTCTCAGGCTTTTCTTTTTCAGAACTTTGATTCTTTCATTGGTCTTTCCTCACATTAATCCTGTGTCACTCCAAATGGACCCCTTCCAGCTCCAAAACTGGGCATTTCTCCAGAGTAAGGTTCACAAAAGTGCTGAACAGAGTAGAATTATTATCTCCCATATGTTTGACATAACATTGCCCCTTACACATACCAGAAGGACACTTGATATTTGTGTGATATGATGATGGGACCAACTCAAGCACAGCTTGCAAAGCACTTTTTATCCCAGAGCTTTTTCTGCTTCTTAGCTAGCCCACTCCCTTCCATGCGTGGTACACTACAGACAAGTGTGGTACTTTACACTTTACTGGATTGCACTGCATTTATTTCAAGCCCTTTCTCCAATTTTTTTAAGTCATTACAGGTTTCAAGTCTGTCCTTGAACATGTTGACAGGCCCTCCTGGCTCGTATGTCACCAGCAGATTTCATAAGCACACTCTCAGCTGTATCCTGTAAATCATTATGAAAACATTGAAAAGTATCAGATAAGCATCTCCAAACAAGCAGACGCAGCTGGTCAGCAACTTCCCCCCCAGATGCTCTTACTGGAGTCAGAGGGTGAAAAGACTGGGCACAGGAAAAAGCAGGCAATCCTGCTGCCCACAGGGCCTCCACCAGCACCAGGTCCCATCCTGGAGCAAGTTTTGCTCCTCTAGTGATGCACACACCAGGTTAGGGACTTTCATATGTACAGGATCTGTACAAATTGTTTGCAAGAACAAAAGTGTCAAAATTCTCCTTAAAGGCATGATTTAATCATGTTTACTGTGTATGTTTAGCCCTATGGCTTGTTACCCTGTCAAAGGATGAAGTTAGCCCATATGAAATCCTTTTGGGTTTTGTCTTTTTTTTTTTTTTT
>VWZZ01001346.1:55508-85636 GCA_013399095.1 Psophia crepitans | reverse complement strand
ATGTTTTGTGTTTGTTACTTACTACTTTTTTTTTTTTCGTTTTTCTTTAATCTTTTTTTTAAACCAGGTAGAGGTTTATAAACAGGTAGGTGAAGTAGATATACTCCAGCATTTTCCCAGAAATGTAAGTTAAACTGAGAATGCATCCTCTCCCTGTCTTGTATCCTCCTTTTGTTTCAGTTAGTTCTATGCTACCCTTTATTTTTCCCAGAACACCAGATTCTCTCCATGAATCTTCTCTAAGATTACTACTCTAAGACTGGACTGAATAAATTTCACTGCAAAGTACCTGGAAATAGGGTGAGGTTGATCTTTAATCATCTCACCTGAATAGTTTCTGACTTCTGCTTCTTTCCTGTTCTAGCAAAATTGTTACTTCTCTGCTGCTATTTTGCAGACATAGTATTGAAGGAGGGACAACAAAACACTTTTATCCTCCCAGTAATCTTCTGTTGTTATCTTTCCATTGGGCAGCAAAACAACTTTGTCGTTAGTCCATGTAGCAACAGATGGAGTAAGAAAAAGTAGTAAATGTTCTCATTTTATGTCATTTTTCTCAGATCATTCACAATTTTATTGCATTGGAAGGGGTTTTGTTTGTTTAGTTTTGGTTTTATTCCTGGTGAGAAATGAAGAAGTTGGGAAAATAAAAAGTAAAAAAGCTCTGGATGATCTACCAGAGCCTCAGGTCCCTGCTACTGCACTGCCTGCACAGGCTGTTCACAAAAAAAAGCAGATAAAGGTTAAAGTGAAATCAGGTTGTTCATGTACAGACCTGCAGGAAAAAAGCAGGCAGAATCAGAAGCTGAAGACAGCGTTGTGGAAAGCAGTGCAGCTCTGATTGCAGGCACAATCAATAATCCTGAGAAGGAGGACCACTGCTGAAAAACATACCATTAACAACAAAAAAACTCCAGGAACTGAAGAATGTAGCAGTGACCATCAATAATAATTTGGTTTTGAGAGCGCTTCGGCAGATGAATGGATAGATAGGACTGCCCTGTTTTAGAGGAGATGGTCAGCACTGCTCCCTGTGTAAGCATCATTAAAAAAAACCAACCCAAACAAGAGTTCACCTCTTCAACCTTCCTTTTCTACAAAACAGTCTTATATTAATTTACATATTTCACAGTTTGGAAAGCATTTCAGTAATGGAAGATGGTGGTAGCATAGCACTACCAGCTTCATTGCTTTTTTGCTCTAAGAAAACACTTTGATTTCATACTAGGAAACATATTTCAGACAGAAATCTGAGTTTGGGCAGGGATTCCATATGAGATTTCACATGAAGCACAGTCTTTGGCATGAAGATTTACAAAAATGGAAGGAGGAAGGTGTATTACAGCAGTGTTTTCTTTCACACGAGGCATTTGTTTTTGCAGCAAATCCCTGCTTCGCCGCCACTGAACACACTTTGGTTTCCATAGCGGAGCACTCTCGTTCACCGTTTTGAAGGAACCGAACGCCGGTGGTGTTCAGTCCTGGGATCAGACTACAGGTCTTCCAAGGGAAAGCACCTCCTGAAATCTGCCTGGGTGTCAGGTTTGCAAATCAAGTGTTTTGCTCGGTAGGTCTGCTCCAATTGCTCCACATTATGTGCAAACATAAACCCAGCCAGAAACTAGCTGAGAAACATTTTGCCTTGCTTCAAAATCTACAATCACATTTACACAGTCTCCTTCTCTCTTCTTTACAAGAAAACATTCTGTCATACCAAATGGTCCCACACTATTGATATTTGCTCATTCTGAGAGTTTCGTTTCCTCAGGAATGGTGAAGTTGCTTGCTAATTAGGGTGTCCTCATACCAGATGCTTTCCTCCTTTGATCTGATCATATTTTATGTCTCCCTCCTGTGGGAGAAGGACTGAGGTTATACGTGAGTGTGCAAGACAACATTTGTACGTAAACACCCTTTTTCACAATGTATGATTCAAGGCATATGCAAACATACACATAGATGACTGCAGAGAACAATAAAACTAAGCTTTATAGTATTCTGTTGTTCACATTTCATCAAAGGAACTGACTGGCAGCATGACCACTAAGCTGTAACATCCTCAGCACTGTTTCATGCCAGGTGCCCCAGGCTTACAGTCAGGGAACAGGTAGGATACATGGAGAAACAATCCAGCACGACTGTTAGGAACACACTGTTTCCACAGCCATCCTTCCAGTCTGCACAGACGTATCCTCAGGGGTAGTGGCACAGACCAGATGGCTTCCCATTCAAATTTCCTACCTTCCTTATCACACGGCTATCCTCACAAGGATTAATGAATTCACCTATTTTCCTGAATAAACTCCTAAAGAAACGATTTTTTAAAACACTGCTGCCAAACACAGCACTGCATTAGAAATTTCAGATTTTGCGCTTTGCAAAGACACAGAGAGCAAGAGGTGAAACAATAACAAGGTGTTGGAGAGATTTCCTTCCACCAGTGTGAACTGTGAATGACAACAGGGATGTACCTACTCTTGACCTACTTTTGTCAGAAAATAAGAATGAAATTCCGTGACATACTTTACTGTAGAGAGAAGAGGTGCTGGGACAAACACTTATGACGAGAAGCAATATGCCATCAGCCTGGTCACATTATCATCAGAACCAGGATGCAAAAAGAGCATGATGCTTGAGGTCTCACAGCCAAGCATGACCAGCGCAAGGGTGAGAGAAACAGCAGGTGATATTTTGATTGAGGAAGGTTTATGCATCAATTTGACTCAAGGTGCTATGCTCCAGCATTTCCAGAGTAATTCTCAGAGACTAAAATGTATTGATTGCTATTTTATGACAGATCACTAACCCAACTTCATATGGGAAACTTAAATACTTTGTATTATAAAGCTTCTGTGCTAGCATTCAAAAAATTATTTTGCAAATAATTTGAGGTCAAGCCCACAAGAGCCACAAAATGTTGTACATACTAAAGCCTGAATATTGTAGCGTCTCTTACGTGATAGATATGCCCTGTAAAGTGGATTACAAATATTTGCAGAAATTACACATCTGCTCTAAAAACGTCAGATCTTGCTGACACTAGGAAAAACAGAGGAAGAGTTATGGGAGCAGTACGCGATAGATGAAAATTCTCCAACGAGAACATTTTGATTAATGTTGCTGCTGCATTCACTAACGAATGACAGGCAAGGTCATAAGTAATTTCAGTAGTCCTGTATACTACAGCCTCCACGGCTGTATAAAGCAAGCCCCATATTTTACCTGGACACTTCCTCACGATGAACTAAAATACTTTGGAAACAGTAATAGTATACATAAACCTGTAAAATTCATGTCAGATATTCAGATATATAAAGTCATAAAAAGCTGTACCTCATTTTCCTATGAAAGATAAAGATATCTTAAAAATCTTAAAGCTATTACATTCATTTTTCTCTCTACAGTACATTGTCTTACTTGCAAAATCTTAAGAGCTAAAAGACAATCTACAGCTTTAACCCAATGAAGCAAAAGAGCCGAGAATACGGATTACCTGGCAAAGCCAGAACATTATGTGACTTGGTCTACTGAGACAAGCTTAACTAAAGCATGGCTGCAAAAATGCTCTACTACTTTTTATTTGAAAACTAAGTTAGAAAACACCAGAAACCCATGTTACCTATACCCACCTTCCATTCAGATGCACCCTATTTATATAAGGCTTAACTCTGAATATTAGATGAGCCACTGCTCATCTTAGGAGGAGTTGTTCACAGTTTTATCTGCATTTCACAAGGTTTTTACATCAGCATGAGGGAATAACAGTTTCTTACCGTAGCCTTACCATCTCAAGCCCAAAACAGCACAGTTCACTATTTGAACTCCCTATATATTCTTCATTGTCATGCTGAAGTTCACTTCAACTCATTAACAGTTGAGAGTGACTTCTATCACACAATCTATCACACTGACTTTGAATCACCCCCCAGCTCATTTGTAACGGATGTTATTGCCATCTAAAGACGACCTTTTCCTCCAAATTCCCCACTCCCTGCAGTCAGCATGAAACACACAATGAATAAATAGTCTCTTCAGCCAACAATTCTGTTTAACACTATTCTAAGCAGCTTAAAAATACTAGAAGTTGGTTACTTTGCAAGGATATTCAATGCCACCTGATTTTATTGGGGTTTATATCAGCTGAAACTCCTACTTTTAATCTCAACCACTCCTATTTGCATAGCTAAACAGAAACAGACTTCTGCAGGGAGGGAAGGAGGAAATAATGCACTTTACGCATTTAATACCTGGCCATCTGGTACCTCAGAAATGTGTTCAACTGCAAAACAGCAAGAAAATAAAAGGAAAGAGCCAAAAGCAGCTTTGCTGCAGCAAAAATGCATTTATTCTATACAAACAGGGCTATTGGCAGCCAATGCAGAGGACACACACATAAATCCAAATGCTAATACGCAGGGATTATGTGAATAGAAATACCATAGGTAAGCAGTATCAGTGGAAAGTTGAATATCTGTCCTTGACATCCTTAATTGTTGTTGTTCTAATTTTTCTCTTTTGCATGTCATTAAAAGAGTGGGAAGAAAACTGAACACTGAAGGCATTTCCCTTCACCTAGAGAAGAAAACCAAGGAACGCAGTAACGTTGAGGATGCTGAAGCTGCTTAACATTTACGAGATGTCTTGGGAGAAACATACAGATATTCGGTGGAATTTCTCATTAGCACACTACCCGAACTGCACTGCTGAAGAGAGAGGGAGTCATTCTACTTTGAAAAAAGGCCTTAAACCCAGTACAATCCCCTCACAGGAAGAAATCAAATTGGAGAAATCCTTTTAATGCTTCCAGGAAACTTCTGAACTTCTCTTAATCCCTCTTTTTGCCACCTGAAGGATGCAGGGGTGGGGGGGGCGGGAATACAGCAGTGAGCTGTGATTGCTATGAAGCCACAGAATCTTCTGGCAGAAATTTGTATAAAAGAGCAAATTAGTTAAGAAGGAGCTTTCTATCACTTCTACATGGTAAATGCCAATTCCTCTAAATGTTAATATAAAGCCTGTGTGCACACAACTGATTTGCCCACTGCTGATAGCCTTGCTGGGGCATGCACTTTGGGGCACAAAAGAATAAAAATAAAAATCATATATGTGGAAAGTCATGCAATTTCCAGAAAACTCTTGCCTTAAGATCGTTGTGTTTAGACATTTTATTTCAAACACTGGAAGCTTAGATTTTGAAAAATAATAACTAGGACTCTTACTTACAACAATATCACTTTTGTCTGATATTCAATCTACCAGTTCTTAGAGGTTTGATGATAGCTGCAAGAGAGAAGACTAAGTATAAAGTAGGAAAGAACTACCAAATACTGGTTGGAAGCAAAATGCAGCAGGATACTCTGGGCTGTTTATTTACATAAAAGCATGTGAAAACAATAGAGGTAGACCCTCATCAGCTCATTCTGACAGAAAAGAAGGGCTTTTCAAGACCTGTCAAAGGAGCTATGGGTGCAAAAGGTGGTAAAAAGGCAAAGGTCCTGGATTCTGCATAATAGAAAAAGGATGAAGTGAAGACTGGATTCTGGAAAGACCATTTTCACTGTGCCTTTAGAGATCTGGTAGGTGGGTAAATCACAAGGTTTTCAAAATAAATCACTTTGGAAGTCAAGTTAGTAAGAAAGAATACAAAAATAGCAAGAGCACAGTGGGACGAAAGTCAGAAAGATCAAAATATAGCATACAACATAAAGGAACAGGTGAAAAGGACATGCTATGAAGACACAGAGATAGTATGAAAACAGTCAGAATAGATGGCTCAATCCTCCCCAGTTTCTCTGTCCATGGTTGGTAGAGCACCTGTGGTCCCTCAGACCATGTTTCGCATATAGTATGTAGAGAAACATGACAGAAAAGACCCCTATAGACTTTGAAAATATTTGTACATTTAGTTTTCTGCAGAATTTAGCAGGGGAAAATGGAGGAACAAAAATGTAATAAAATCCTGCAGTTGGTTCACAAAATAAAAGTCATAGCAGCTACATTGCATGAAAAATACATGGATTGTTTTAAAATGATAGGCAATGCATGGATTTGTCTGGGGGGAAGGGGTTCCCCAACAAAAATAAGTATACTAAAAATAGGAACTACATGTTACTCCAGAGAATTATCAAAAGATGACCATAAGAAAGCGTTCAAACTACTTTAGCTTCATTTTTCATTCGAAAGAGAACTGTGAACAGGCAATTAGTCACAACACACTAGGAAAAAGAAATTGGAAGCCAGAATGAGGTGAGCGTTTCACCAAATTCTACATTTTCAAGTCACAGGCCTGGTGAAACTCATCCTTAGAAAGCACACTAGAGGAAATTAAGAGCAGTTGGTACTTATTTATTAGGACCCATGGGAAAGAAGTGTGGCTCAAGAAGGTTGGAAAAAGTAAACCCAAATACTTATCTTCAGAATGAGAGATAATACAGAAGTTCGGGAAACGTGGACTACTCTTTAAACTGAGGAAAAACACCGGAGCAAATAAAAAGCACCTAGAAGACAGGACAGATTACATAAGTACTGTCAACATGGATTTTTAAAGAACAGACTGCTGAATCAAGCTGATTTTCTCCATGACAAGATAAAAGCCCTTGTGTGAAGGGAAGAGTCAGTAGACAGGGCTTTTGGTACTGTCTCACACAGCATTTTCATTAGCAAGTCTAGATCGACCCTTTTTAAAATGGGTAAAACTGTTTTGAAAGCCACATTTAGACCTATCAATGGATAACTGTCAAAACAGCATGTCAGAAAAGGATGTATCGACTAGGATTCTGCAGAGGGTCTGTCATGGGTCTAGTAGTATTTATTCAGTAATTTCATTAAACATTTAGCTGATAGAACAGAATGACTACTTATTAAATGCGACATTTGTCTGCACACAACATGAGGCCTGCAGCTTCTTTCAAGCCCCTAGAGAACTAGATTAGAATCAAAATAATCTTGACAAATTGCAAAATGGCATTAAAAAAGGGAATGATTCCATAAAAAGAATCATGAAATACTATACCTAGGTAGAAATAATAGCCATATAGTGCAAGATATAAAATTGTTGGCCCAGATGACACCTCCTCATGAGGAATTTTGGAACTGTAAGGGGTTATCTACATGAATAAGCATTATCATACCCTTACAACGCATGAGTTTTAGTAAAATAATACATACAGCTTCTAAGGCTCCATAGAGTCTAAATGCAAACTCACATTCCAGTTCAACAGTAGATGGAGTGGAAATCTGGCTGAGCTTCCTGCTTCACTTATTCTAGCATCAAATTCCTGAAGCACCTCAGTCATGTGTTATTAGACTGGGAGACAGCTCTCAGAGTTATGGTACGTAGGAGATATTCTCTTAGGAAGTAATGGAGGACGTAGGAAAAAAGAAAAGAGTAAGGTGAGAAATTTAAATGACTTTGTAGGCTTTAGCGTAGGCTTTAGAAAATGTTTGCAAGTAAGTGTCTACAAACCTGGGTGACTAATAAATTCTGTATAAAAAAAAAATCAGACATTGTCTTTAGTGACATGATAATAAGCATTATAATACTACAGTCATTCAAATAGCTTTGAATTCTCTTACCACAACAGAGTCATTTAAAAAAATAATTAGTGTCTATTTGGAGAATCAAAGAAGTTTCATAAATGAATGCTGGTACACTACATTTTTTCAAGATCTTTAGAAGAAGTCTCCCATAAGCCTGTGACACCACATTTATGCAGGCGATGAAACAAACAAACGAGGTAAATATGAAAGTCAAAATTGGTAGGATTAAAAGTTTGTTCCAATTAAAAGACAGGATTGAACACTTGAAGCGAAGCCTCAAACTACAGGAGGCTATGGAGTTTCCACAACAGGGATAAGAATTGTACTTATCACAAGCTCAGTTCCCTTCCATTTCAGCAAATTGAGGATTCCACTGTAGATTTACTGCTGTGCTACACTTAAGGTTTGATAGGTACTGCCAAAATAATGGTTCTGTATAATACGTGTTCTTAAGAGGCAGCTTTATCATGGTGTGTCTTTTGTGGAGGGTGGGGTGGAAGAGAAACAGTAAATACCAGCAGATACCTGGATTGTTTGCACTGACAGCTCTTTCAGAATAACCGAGAACTTCACATCTTGCCATGAAAATAACTTCATGCACAACATCTATTACTTCCAGAAAACCTACCTATCCCCCGGATCCCCCCAGAAAACACAACAAACCACCCCACATTTTACTGCATGTACCACCATACAAAATGGCTAAGGAATACTGAACAAGAAGAATCTCATTCTGCTTTGACATTGCTTAAATGGAGATCTCAGCTTATTTCAACAGAGCTATCAAATGACAGCTTTTAGGCCTGACATCCTAGTCCAGTCTAGTCATAGGAACTCAGACAGGCCCACTTAAGGGATCAAGACTATACTGGTATGAAAAGGACTCTATTCCTCCTTACAGTCTCTAATGCTAGGCAAACAAATTTTTAAACCTTTCCTTATATACATAAAACTTGTCATTAGAGTGAAAGTTCTATAAATTCACTTCACAGCAAGTTTCTTTTGCTCATTCGTTTTCTGGAGTTTTGTTTGTCAGTTTGGGGTTTTTTTTAGTGCTATATTTTCTGTGAAGTGCTGTACAAGTACATATCAGGAATCAACAAGTCTTCAAAATACAGTCTGTGTGATCAGTTCAGACTCTTACCAGGCTTAGATGTCGTATTTAAGTCTATTTTGCTTTTTCCTTGAAAGAGATATTGTCATAAGTCCCAATGTATATGTTCATAAAATCCTTGGATACAAATCCTTGGATACAAATTAAACTGCAAGTTGGGTTTTTCTATTTTTTTATTTTATTTTTTTTTAAGTGAAAGATGTTTTTATTCCACAACACAAAAATATCAGATTCATGCTAGGCAGAGAATGATATAATTATGTAAAACTATCAGTCAGGGATGAATCATCACTAAAACAAGGTCTGACAATCTCTTTTCACAAGTAGATGGAGCAGGAGCTACTAGCCATCTGGACGCAGCAATTTCAAATATTCCGCTGATAACAAACCAAATGCAAAACTTAGTTTCCCACCTTCATAGCAGCAATGCCATCCTCTGATCCATAAGGTGAACTAAACATGAGCATGCTTCCCACAGAAGCTTTTTAAACAAGAAATGCTTCCAGTCAGTTAGCTGTTACTTTAAAAATCTGAACAAAACCCAAGAGATCAACCTTCTGTATGACAAGCAAGTCAAAGTGGATCCCTCTTGTTATTACAATTATCATGCCTATAAATACTTTTCTGTGACTTCCATGACACATTCCCTACCTGAATTATTTTCTCTACAGTAAATCTTTATTATTTCTGTAAAGTAGCTAATGATTACAATTTTAAGCATATACCCGTGAAGTAACGGTTTGAATTTATGACAGACCAAGGTGAGTAGCAAAACTGATAAAACTAGTCCTCCACAACCAACATTCCTTCCAGCTGTCTACTTATAAAATTATAATGCATAGGATTCTCTGTGAGAGTAAGGTAAGGCTTTTGTGGAGAATATTTTAGTCCATTATTAAACCTTGTGATATAAGATGACAAAAGCTTTATAAGTGTGCTAAATTTCCTATTACAGCAAAATATCAAGTGCAAGCATATACCTAGACTTTTAGAAACAGCTTTTGATTATTTAGTGACCATACATACACAGCAAATGTCTATATCTTTTATAACTTCTGGCCTATGGTGACTTTTAATCACATATATATACACACAGATATATACACATATATGGAGGACATATAAGGACAAGTGTAAGGTCTTGCACCTGGGAAAGAAGAATCCCATGTGCCAGTACAGGCTGGGGACTGACCTGCTGGAGAGCAGTGTAGGGGAAAGGGACCTGGGGGTCCTGGTGGACAGGGGGATGACCATGAGCCAGCAATGTGCCCTGGTGGCCAGGAAGGCCAATGGCATCCTGGGGTGCATTAGAAGGGCTGTGGGCAGTAGGTCGAGGGAGGTCCTCCTCCCCCTCTACTCTGCATTGGTGAGGCTGCATCTGGAGTATTGTGACCAGTTCTGGGCCCCTCAGCTTAAGAAGGACAGGGAACTGCTGGAGAGAGTCCAGCGCAGAGCCACTAAGATGATCAAGGGAGTAGAACATCTCCCTTATGAAGAAAGGCTGAAGGAGCTGGGTCTCTTTAGCTTGGAGGAGACTGAGGGGTGACCTCATCAATGTTTATAAATATGTAAAGGGTGAGTGTTGGGAAGATGGAGCCAGGCTCTTCTTGGCCTCACTAAGCGATAGGACAAGGGGCAACGGGTGCAAGCTGGAGCATAGGAGGTTCCGGGTTCATGTAAGGAAAAACTTTTTCCCTGTGAGGGTGACAGAGCACTGGAACAGGCTGCCCAGAGAGGTTGTGGAGTCTCCTTCTCTGGAGACATTCAAAACCCGACTGGACGTGTTCCTGAGTGATGTGCTCTAGGTGGCCCTGCCTTGGCAGGGGGGGTTGGACTAGATGATCTTTCGAGGTCCCTTCCAACCCTTGTGATTCTGTGATATATCTTAACCCCCCACGCACACACACAGAGCTGTCTGAGGTGAAGGAAAATGACAGATGAGCCATGAGGCCGTATTGATTCCCTCTGCTGTAATCCAACTCAGGAATGAAGTACAGCATCATTATTAGAAATGCTGTCCATTAATTTTTCCTTGCTCTACAGGTCCTTAATTATAACATATTAGCAGTGCATGCCTGAGTGAGCACTGCTCTAATTTGAAACTGAAACAATGCTTGCATCCCACCGTGAGCAATATTAATTAAAATCTCTCTTCTGTTTTCCCTGAACTCCTCTCCTAATATTTCCAGGTAAAGTTAAATAAAAACGTATGTCAATATGTAAAAGCTAGCTATCACCAAATACGTCATATGACTGAAGTACTAGGTGTTCAACATTAATTTAAATGGTTTCCCTTTGGAAACCATGCATTTGTCAATGCAATTTCATATTATGGACTTTATTAATAACAGTAATAACATTAGGCAGTCTCTGCACATTTGACAAGATGATAATATCACAAGAGATACCCATGTGCTTTCTGGGATATTAAGTGTAACACCAAGTAATAACTCAATTGTGCATTCATTGACATTCCAGCTAAGGCATAAAAAAAGTGAAAAAATAAAAATCAAAGTTTTAAGAAGAATTAAAAGATATAAAATAAAAGCTCAAGATACAAGATAAAGTAAAACATACAGCAGAACAGGAATAATAAAATACTTTTTGTGCAAAAATTCAGTATCTGAAAAAAGTTAAATATTTCCAGTTTAGGTCTTTCAAGCCAAGTTAGTTGCTGGTTGACATCAGGTCATTTAGCTAATTACAAATACACATATAGGAGTTTATAAAATCTCTTTGGTTAGAGTATACTTCACATACTCTGCTGAGCAACCAGCCCTTTTGTCAGGGAAGTTTGCACAACGACATTTAAGACCATTCATTCTCAAGATGAAATATGTAACAGAAAATGTACGTAATATTAATCAGTAAACAAGTATTTTCCTCCAACAGAACTTTAAAGATATCTGACATACACATAAACCTATGTTCAAATTACTGCTGTTTGGTACCTGAATAGCAGCGCCTATGATGTCCCTTCCCCGATGAAAAGGACTGCCTCACATAAAACACTGGCTGTGCAGAGCATGAGAAATGTTATCCCAGCAGAAAAGCCCAGCTTGCCAACAAGAACGATAGCAAAAAAAAATATGCTCTTAACGCTTCTACTGTTGCAGTCAGGAAGCATCCAAATTTTAGCGGTCCATTACTGTTCTGACAACTAGATTTAACAGAGTCTGACTGTGAGATACTAAATTCACATAACGCTAAATGAAAGTTTTCTAGAAACGCCCCACATCTGAGAGAGTGCATCAGTTGGCCTAAAGGTTTTTCATTCGTTATTCTGGTTCTTCATGTTTTTAAACTAGCTGGATAAAAGCTCTCATAAATGTAAACATGCCATACTGAATCACCTTCTAACCACCTTTTTTCCAACAGAAGTACTATATTCCCATGTATCATATTTGAAATACATGCACATCAATCAATAGCAGTAGCATAAACTGAAATCCCAATTCTGGCCTTGTTTGTTTGGGTTTTTTTTAACTGAAACCTATTCTGTTGTCTGACAACCTATCCAGCTGTTTTCTGAATGGAGCACCCTTCTGTAGAAAACAGGTTCTTTGTAATATAACTAACTAGATAACTAATATAGCTGAAAAATCAGGGGGCGGGGAGTTGTTGGAAAAGATGTTCCTTTAACAAGAAGAATTCAACTTGTAATTTAACTGCCCCCAGTGTAACTTAATATAACTTGGCAATACATTTTCAATTAAATTGTAAGTACATTAAGCTCATGTAAAATTTAAATAGGAGGAAATTGAATTAATACATAAATATAGCTCAAGATCTGAGAGACATTCCGATGGTATGTAGAAACAGAGCCCTATGCGTTACTTGCTATTGAGCATATACCTCAATTACCTACTGTAATTTAGGAAACTAAAATATTTTCCTCATTTCCTGTTTAAAACATCTCCAAAAAAGGACGCAAATTTGTTACAGTCACCCACACACACGGGCTCATCAGTCCCAGCTGCAGGGTGGCACACAACCAGCTTCCAGGTCTAGGTGTTGGCTGACAGCTGTCACTGAACTGCATGCGGTTGAGCTTCCTTTTATCTTCCATCAAAAAGTGAATATAACCCATGACTACTGTGCTCACCTTCCTAAGAGGGGTAGGGACGTGGTCACCTGCAGTCCTCAAGATACCAGGCAGAGACAGGACCAGCTCTTGTACGATTCCAGTCGTGGTGGCCTCACCCGGCCGTGTACTCTAGTTCCAAGTGCAAGATTGTGTTTTTGTGTTCAGTGGCTTCAAAGCAGCTACATCCTCAGGTGATTTATCAGCCAAAGTGTTATCAGCTACAGCAAACAAAGCCAGAAGTACAATGCCCAAAGACTCACTGGGACTGATTTTTTTTTTTAAAAAGAAAACACACAACAAACCAAACACAAACATGATCTGGCACAGATTTCTGAACAGATCCCAGTACGATGCCAACCAAGTAGTTAAGGTTAAATCCAGTCACTTTCAAAATATGAAATCATTTAGACTAGCCAGAAAAGCAAACAGCTTTCCATAAAATACTTCAGTATTTGCACAACAATGTTTCAACAAGCCCACTTACAAGTAGCTGCAATTCCCACAGTACTGATGCCAGTGTATTTAGTGATGATAAAGCCCAATGATTCATAAACAAATGTGCTACTAGGTGTCTTAATTGCTGTCCTTTAACTAAAACTAAGAGAATACTTTTGAATCAGCTACATACACTCACCAATATCCACATTGGTGCACCCTCAGCAAGTTTGCCGACGACACCAAGCTGTGTGGTGCGGTCAACACACTGGAGGGAAGGGATGCCATCCAGAGGGACCTTGACAGGCTTGAGAGGTGGGCCCGTGCAAACTGCATGAAGTTCAACAAGGCCAAGTGCAAGGTCCTGCACATGGGTCGGCGCAATCCCAAACACAGCTACAGGCTGGGCAGAGAATGGATCAAGTGCAGCCCTGAGGAGAAGGACTTGGGGGTGCTGGCTGACGAAAAACATAAGCCAGCAGTGTGTGCTGGCAGCCCAGAAAGTCAACCATGTCCTGGGCTGCATCAAAAACAGCGTGGCCAGCAGGTCGAAGGAGGTGATTCTGCCCTTCTGCTCCACTCTTGTGAGACCCCACTTGGAGTACTGCATTCAGCTCTGGGGTCCCCAGTAGAGGAAAGACATGGAGCTGCTGGAGCAAGTCCAGAGGAGGCCACAAAGCTGATCAGAGGGATGGAGCACCTCTGCTATGAGGACAGGCTGAGGGAGTTGGGGTTGTTCAGTCTGGGGAAGAGAAGGCTCTGGGGACACCTAATCACAGCCTTCCAATACCTAAAGGGGACCTACAGGAAAGCTGGCAAGGGGCTGTTTCTTAGGGAGTATAATAACACAGGACAACGGGTAATGGGTATAAACTAAAAGAGGGGGGATTTAGATTGGACATTAGAAAGAAATTCTTCCCTTTGAGAGTGGTGAGGCCCTGGAACAAGTTGCCCAGAGAAGCTGTGGAAGCCCCATCCCTGGCAGTGTTCAAGGCCAGGTTGGACAGGGCTTTGGGCAACCTGGTCTAGTGTAGCATGTCCCTGCAGGGAGGGTGGAACTAGATGATCCTTGTGGTCCTTTCCAACTCAAATCATTCTATGATTCTGCGAACGGTCTGCTGCGCAATCCCAAAATAAGGCACTGCTCTACTCAGGAATAAATTTTAACATGGTATGTGGAACACAGCTCCTTGCTCCATCATCAGATGTCCTCAGACCTACTCACTTCACACCAGTAACAGTCACCTGTGAACAAATGAGAACTCCATCATAGAAGCATTGTGTGTTGTCACTAAAAGGAAAATATATTCCCTCTACTAGCTTTACACTGTTGGTTTAAAGACTATTACCTGGTGCATTATGTGTTCCTCTGTGAGGCAGGACAAAGGAGCAGAAAAAAAAAAATCCTTGTATTTATGTTAAAATGCATTGCAGAAAACCCCAGATAGCCTCAGGATAAAAATGCCTACCACCACACAGCCTAAGGCCTTCCTTCTTAGGGGGACTATTTTTATTGTTAAATTATTCTTAACCCACATTCTGTACAAAAATCGGTACTACGCATCAGACTATCTATTTACAATATTCTCACTGTAGCTCTGGAATCATGCACTCCAGCCCAAATCTGGGACACAAACCCGAACCTTTCAAAAGGCTGCAGAATGCTTAAGATCCCAAAATACAATAGTGACTTGAAGTGTACAAGCAATGCTCAAACCAGTTACATCCCACAGGCATGCTCAGAAAAAGGCACAAAACTTCTTCTCTGTATCTTGGCAGGGAGGGGATCACTGCGTACCCCAATAAGAACCACCAGATAATCAAAACCACAATGTACATCCTTATGTAGACACAAAGTAAGTGTCACCCTGATTGAAGACACTATGAGCGCTTGCATTTCTGCTTCTGTGTGTTAGCCTAAAGACTCAATACTAAGTCACCAGAAGCCAGACTGCAGTTGAAAGTCCAGCCAATATCCAGAAAATATCAGTAAGCCCTTTATTTCTCTGCCTTAAAAGACATGATCCCTACTCCCACCATCCTTGGGAACAAACCAAGAACTCTACCTCTGAACAAACCAGGAGCTCAGTGTGTTGAGAACACCAGCTGCATCCAAATACTCAGTGGGGGTATACTCAGTGTCTTTCTAAAAAAGCAGCTCTTAGCTAGTAGGAACTGTGAGGAAGTTATATATAATATATAAGTATGCACATATACATACATACATACATAGCCTTCTGACTAGCACTTCTGCTCAGGAAATGAAAAACCCAATTTCTTCAGTCTGAAGAGGGTTCACTCCTGTATCTGCCATATCACAGGCTAGTCATAGAATCATAGAATCATTAAGGTTGGAAGAGACCTCAAGGATCATCCAGTCCAACCATCCCCCCACCACCTATTACCCACTAAACCATGTCCTTCAGTACCAAATCCAACCTTTCCTTAAACATCCCCAGGGACAGTGACTCCACCACCTCCCTAGGCAACCCGTTCCAAGGCCCAACCACCCTTTCGGAGAAGAAATTTCTCCTAATCTCCAATCTGAACCTCCCCTGGTGCAACTTGTAGCCATTCCCCCTTGTCCTGTCACTAGTTATCTGCGAGAAGAGGCTGACACCTATTAGGCTTCAAGAGGGGCTGGGACAACTCTCCTTTTTGCTGAAGCCATATCAATGAATAGAAAAGCTGCATGGAGCCAGAAAGAGAGCAAAGGAAAAGCACAACTCTGCACCCTAATAGGATATTCAACTGGAAAGAGTGCAATTATCATTTCCAACTTCTCCCAAGATTGTTAATGCATTGTACGCTAAGTAGCTATTCAGTGAAAGTTTGACATAATCTTGGGAACAGGACTCAGTCACAGCACAACCACAAGGGTACAGTCCTGTTCCCTCTTGTCCTCTTTTTCCCAGCTCTGCAAATCTTATCTTTTCTATACAATGGCTTTAGCAAAAGGGAAAGTCTGTCTTCACTCAGTGCAGTCTAGCTTAGTAATTATCGTGCTTCTCCTAAGAGTTATTAAGAACTTAGACTGTACTTCTGGATGTTCCTTCTGACATTTTTAAACTGTTGGCATGTCTAATCAACAATGGTCTGAGAGGGCAAGGGTACAAGATGGCAGCTACTAGCACCAGCCAAGGTCTATCCCCTTCCTGGATTCTTGTGGTATCGAAATCCTTGGCCAAGGCTACATCGTGTTTTGCTGTTGATCTGCCCAACATGACCGGTACTTGCTTTACCTAATTAGAGCAAGTGTCTTTCACAGTGGGAAGGTATTCAATTTCACTTTCAGACAATCAAAGGAAAGGGACAGTGGTTATCCTGGGGAGTACTGACTGCATTAGGTACTTTGTACCTGCCAGATCAATTTTTTTGCCTGCCGGTACCAGAAACTGGCCATTAGCCAAGGCAGCATGTATGGGATTCATGCAGCTAAAAGTAGGTCTCATGTATAGAGCAGACCTAGTCATCCTACCACTTCTTTTGGAGAGATGTGATTAAGTGAACAATTTATCTCCTCTTACAGGAGAGATCTGAAGCATGTTAGATCAGTTGTCACCTAAAAAACTGCATATTTTACTCTCAACTACATGGGAAATTTTGGGCAACCAGCTCAGAGACTGACAATCAAACTGCAAATATCTAAGGTTAAACCTGATGAATATTCCTCTACATGTCTCTGAAGCAGAGCTTTCTCTGACATCATTCTTTGGCTCCAATACACTGACATGAACATACTGACCAAAATCCTACTTTAGACCAAAGGAGAAGACAAGCCAATCCCAAAAACATGCCAAGTTATTTCATAGTGCTTTGGCTAGGTTTCAACTTCAATAAGCATTGGATCAAACCTTATAAACTTAGAGGCTCTCTTTCTGTTTCTCACTCCCTACTCAAGTCTCACTAATTTAAACAGTAAATTGAAGTAACTGTCATCATCAGAAAAATCCAAGTACTTATCAAAAATTTGCAGTAAAACCATAAACTTAAATCCACATATAGTACCCGAAGGAAAAAGAGAGAGCAGTTCACCCATTAGATCTAATGAAAAATTTCAAGAGCCAATCACTAATTTTGCAAAGGAAATTAAACACACAGACACCTACTTGGTTAACGGTTAGAGATGATGGGGTTTTTTTTTGTTGATACCATTGGTGTTTTGGAAGCACATTCTTTTCAGGGCAAATTTCTTTTTGAAAACAAGTGTAATTGGATGGACTAGGCTGGAAACGGCTATCATAGATAACACACGTGGTAAAAAGTCTAAGAAAGCTGAAATAAACCCATAAATTATTCTGAGACAAAATTAAAGCAGAAAATATTAATTAAGAAACCTGATTAGAGTGCCACCAAAAGTAAGGCATTAAACTGTTGCCTATGGAAGAAATGTTCCCTACAAAGCAAGCAGTGAACTAAGAATTAATTTAGAAAGTGACCCAGGATCAAATTTTCTCAGTCTCAAACCTTCTCAGCTCAGGACATTTTAATGAAAATCTTCCCCCACCACCATTATTACAAAGTGCAGCTCTGCACTTTGTAATGGCAGGGCTGTGATTAATACAGCAGTTCCTGCCCTAGGAATTGGGTTATTTACATCCGAGATGGTCAGATGTGATTAAGGCTAAAATGTCAGCAATGGCTTAAACTCCACTATGACAAGCTGTGTCCCCATAGTAGCATGCAGTTCAGAAACAGGCCAGAAAGTGCAGAACATGGTTTGTCTGGTTCCCAAATTATACTCCAAATGTCCTTTATGCATTTACAGAAACCTTCATGCCCCAGTTCCAGTCTGTGTGCTCCTCTGCACTGATATACAAGTGACCCAAACTGCTCCATTGCATTATGAAAACTGAACAGGCAGAGTTCAAGACAGACAAAATCATTTGGCCATTTAATCAAACTGCTCATGCCTCTCAGGCTTCTGCTTCATTCCCCTCTTCTTATCAACTACCCAATCCTGCAGAAAAAACACATTCAGTTTAAAAAAAAAAAGAGAAAGAGAACATTCCAAAAGAGACACTCAGACTTATTTCACAGAATGGTTTAGGTTAAAGATCACCTTGTTCCAACCCCTTGCCATGGGCAGGGACACCCTCCATTAGACCAGGTTGCCCAAAGCCCCATCAAACCTCGCCTTAAACACTGAAGGGGGCATCCACAGCTTCTCTAGACAACTTGTTCCAGTGCCTCACCACCTCTCAAGCTTGTCAAGGTACCACTGGATGGCACCCCTTCCCTCCAGCACGTCAACCGCACCACACAGCTTGGTGTCATCAGCAAACTCGCTAAGGGTGCACTCAATTCCATTGTCTTTGTCACCAACAAAGATGTTAAACAATACCGGTCCCAGTACCAGCCTCTGAGAAACGCCACTCATTACTAGTCTCCGTTGATCAGTGAACCGTTCGCCACAACTCTGAGTGCAGCCATCCAGCCAGTTCCTTATCCACCTAGTGGTCCATCCATCAAATCCATGTGTCTCCAATTTAGAGAGATGGATGTCATGCAGTACAATGTCAAATATTTTGCACAAGTCTGGGGAAATGACCTGACTTTCTCTTCCCTTATTCACTGACACTGTAACCCTGTTGTAGAAGGCCACCAAATCTGTCAGGCAGGATTTGCCTTTAGTGAAGCTCTCATCAATCACCTAATTTTCCATGTGCCAGAGCATAGTTTCCAGGAAGATCTGCTCCATGATCTTGCCAGATACAGAGGTGAGACTGATCAGTTTGTAGTTCCCCAAGTCTTCCCTTGAAGACAAGTGACAAATAATCTATTATCTACTTTCAGTCTTTGCCCACCAGTTCACATTAAGATCATTGCCTTGCTTTGAAGAGAATCTAGTATGCGGTATTTGCTGAGCATTAAAATACTACCACACTTTAGTCATGCAATCCCACAATATTCTTTAAGGAATTGAAAAATTTGAGTCTCACAAGCTTTAACATTTTCTCAAACCTATGATTATTTCAGCTACTCTCTTCTGTCTCCATTCCAAATTTTGACAGTAATTTTAAACGCTGGCATGAGTTTTCTGCAACATTCTTATACTGGCCTTACCATTAGACTTAAAAGTTAAAGCCAGTCCCTGCATCCCCAAGCTACTTTTTGTTCCCACATCATGAATTATATTAAGCTTTTTTTGCCTATTTGAAGTTGTTTTCCAGGTATATCCGTTACAGAATAACAGCCTTGGGAGCCTGTTCTCACCTGTTTTGTACAGCACGCATTCTCCCCTGCTAGAAATACACCATTACATTGGGTTTTACAAAACAATTTTTGCCTGAAAACACAAAAGCAGCCATATCCTCATCAAAAATCATTCTACCCACTCCTTGTGTCTTTCTCAATTATTTACTTTTAGGAAACTAGTCATTTTCTTTCCTAATCATCTGTAAAATTGAATAAAGCTGAACTCTACTTTACAAAACAGTTCATGACTAGTTTGACATTGGTCAACTCTGGATGACAACAAAGCCAAATCAAACCAGGCATATTCCTACTTTCTTGGCTCGCTCTACTTCAAAACCTTTTGGCTTTATGCCATTATTAAAAAAAATAGATGTACATATCTGTTAAATGAACTCATGCCACGGCTAGATTTTTTCCCCCCTGATAGTTACACCAGATTCATACCCTTAAATCTCTTAAGGATTTATTATTGCCTTAATAACAACAGTGACATTACAGATTTAATTTTTTTTTCTTCACAAGAGATCTTGGAAGGCAAGAGAAAGCAAAGAGTGTGAGAGGATAATTACATTCTGCACAACTGGAAAATATATTTAACTTCATTAATACATTAAAATACTGTAATTAGCATTTTAATTTAATCAACTTATTTAAATATATTAAAGAGCAGAAATTAAGAAAAATCAAAAAAAGCTGTATGGATCTGCATTCTGGTTTTAACAACTGCATATTCACACCAACATATTCAGTACCCTGGATACTAGATTATCATTGTTTAATTTCATATATGCTTTCCACATCCTTGCAGTCCATGTTCATCTCTTTTGGGTTTTTTTTATGTCTACTGGAACCAAGCAAAGCAGCTCATTTCTCTTCCACTTGTACTGCATCTACTATACGACTGCAGCTCCTTGCTACTGTAGCTACATAAACAGTGAAAACATACAAGTGTGCAAGATGTGCAATATATGTTGATTATTCATTTATATAAACACATTCCATATCTGCAAATTAGCATGTTTACAATTGTTTACTATTGAATTTAAAACCCAACTGAATTCTCAAGTCCAGCTTTGTGTTCATTGCAATCTCTGTTGCAATTACAGATATAGTTATCTTCCTAATTTGCTTTCTGAGAACTTAAACTAATGCTTAACTTTAATTTAGGTGCCAATTTCATTGCAGATGTTCAGCATGCTGCTTGGTTAAAGGATTTGCAATTACGTTCTGTAGATTTGTTCTTAACTGTCAGCTCTATTATCAGTAAAGCAGAACTAAGCTCTGGCTCAGTGTCATCCCTGCCCTCAAGTTATACAGGAACCTGAGCTTTTTGCTGTGTGTGGGGGAAGAAAAAAAAAAGCTACAATATGTGAGCTTAATTCATTGAGTAAGGAAAGACAAATCAAGAAGGACTTGTTTTTTTAATCTCAGCTTCGATACCTTAATGAAAAATTCTACTTATTATTTATATTTACATATCCATGTGTGTGTTTATATCTATATGCATATGTTGGGTTTGGGTTGGGTGGGATTTTTGTTTTGTTTCCCACATCTGGTCATTCAACATGCAAAGCTTGCTAAACATAATTAAATTGTACACCTGCAACTTTTCTGTTGTCAGTAGGTACACCCACCCCACCCCCAAAAAAAAAACCAAAGCAGAGAAAGAGCTGACCCTTTACTCCAGAAGGGTTGTGCCTTGGCAGTGTTACCCCTTGGATTACCAGCAAGATTTTATTTATTTATTAAGCTATGCGAAAGTTATTTTCAGAAAAGCACAAGTAATTCCAAAGAAGCCTAATGACTACAGGCCTGTGAATACTTATCAAGACTTAGCATATATTTTTTTAGCAGCAGTGTCTTATACCATTATTAAGAGATCCAGAGTCTACTGAAGGCATCCAGAGTTTGAGACATTGCACAGCTGGGCACTTCCCACACCAGGGCAACTAGACTTTTTCATCATATCGGAGTTTAAAGACCTTTGCCATAAACCAGCAGTGTTAACGTTAAAGTGATCTGATGAGCCTCCTCCAACATTTAAGGAGCAATCATCCCTACATACGGCATGTGAAAATCCCAACTAGAATACAGTTGCAGGTAGCAGCACAATCAGTGAAGACCTGGACATAGATGGGTTTCTCTCTTCACTCCCCATATGGGGCACTCAGCTGAACCCAACTCTACAAAGTAGCCTGAATCCTTTCTGATCAGCTGCCCCAGAAACTGTCTTATGAATCCAAATGAAAACTTAAAATTCAGTTTAAATGTATGTATATATTTGCCTATTCCAACTACAGAAGTTTCACTTGAAGTTTGACCAAAGTTTCAGGGCCATTTCTTTGCCCAAACTCCAGACAAGTTGCATTTCCTGAATTCCAGTTCTGAACTTCAACTTGCTCCTCTACAAGCTTATTCATTACAAGATAAAAGTATTCAGCTGAGTAGCTGCATACCTCCTACACAGCACACCTTACAGTGAGTCAACCACATCAGAATAGTTATGCAATTTAATTACAATTTTGGATAATCTCTTTAAAATCAGGATGTTCTTTTAGCGATTGGAAGCCCCATAAAGCCTTCAAAGGAGTGCCGTAAATCCAACATTTGTTACACGGACAGAACAGAATAGCACACATTGTTTTGTCTTCTCTGGGACTGGAAAGACTTCTGAGGTGAAGAATTTCAGAAGTATTTCAAGTATCTTCCATTTTGGGTATGTAAATCCAGGTCTTTGAAAAAAATAAATCTATTTCTAGTAAATATTATATATCCGCATTCTCTCAAGATAGAGAGGGTTTAACCCAGTATTTTGTAAATAAAAAGCCCAACTCTTGCTTAAGAGATTATTGTTGTGCATTCTGTTTCCATTTATAAAATCAGTTTTAGAAAAATGTATCTCTTATTGGAACTAGCTAGATTTGTTTTTTAATAGCACAACTACTTATTTCCTAACGCTATCACTAAAGGCACAAACTTACTCTGTGAAGAATCCACATTCCAGTTAAAATATGTCATTACTACAGATAAAGGTGTGCTTTTCCACGTTCCCCACTAAAACTGTGTTTCAGGTTACTGACTCAAATCCATTTAACAAAAGATGGTAAAGATTTGATTTATTGCTGAAGTCTCTCAATTACACCTGCTGAAAAAGACAGAATTAAATTAATTTGATTTTGACCCTCTGTTCATTTATACTATCTAGTTTCTAAAGGAAAAATAAGACCACTTCAGAAAGTCACACTTCCCCTGGCAACACGTGAACAATGCAGATGACGAGTTCATTAAACTCCATTATTTTCAATTAGGTTGCAGAATTGCAGGAGCAGAGGCTACGGCACAGAGACCCTGCAGTCAGGGCCAGACAAACTGAAATGCCCATGGCGGGGGCGGGGGGGGGAAGGAAAAAAAAAAAAATCTAGTTCTGGAACCAAGCTATGAAGGGAGCTGCTTTGCATCATAGGTGAGACAAAATTGCTGACAGCAAACATAGTTCCCTCTTGCCAAACAGTCTGCTATGACTGCCTGTCTCCCTCCCTCACATAATTACGCAGGCATCTTACCCACCAGGAAGATTTATTGAACCCCAAAGCAGATCTGAAACAAGAGCTCTGAAGCCAGAGAAGTCCCCAGATCTGGTGCAAGGAAAGCAGCAGGTGCTTGTGGCTTGGGTGGAAAGGCAGGAATCACCTCAATGATGAGCTGGTTGGCTTAACCATAGCAAACTGAACCTTAAAATTCACCCTTGATAAGACTTACTTAGGTCAAGCACAACACTATACAGCTGCACAGGCTCCAGTTTCAAGACCTGTATGGTGAGCTTCATTCTACTATAGAAGAAATTAAATAAAAGTTTGTGTGTGGCAGGCATAAGTTGGTGAGTTTCCTTTGCAAAGATAAAAAGTAAATTTAAAGAAAACTCTGAAATTAGTGGATTCAGCATAGTATTCCCAAAATTCTGTCAAAGTGTCTAATTGGAGTATTTGCAGAAGTTTCTTTCACAAAATACAAAAGACTTCATAAAGGTACATCATTTGCACTAGAAGTGCAACACTTCCTCACTTCTGCTCTACAGTTTTCTTCTTCATATGCAATACAACAATCCCATGCCACACCAACTTCCAACACTGTACACCATTTTTCATCAAAAATTTACAACAGGACATGCTTTTGAAGTTGGTTTTGCTTCAGACTCTGGGCGCCTCCAAACATTCAGAGAAGCATTCAGCAATCAGTAGCACCATACTTCTCATTAAGGTCTAAACGGTAGAGAGCAATGAGAAGAAAAACATTGCCAAATCTCCGCAGAGGAGGACTAATTTTTACAGTTACTACAGCAGATTTGTTCCACATCAGAACAGCCATTATACTGCCAGGGAGATTCAAGTTTCAGAAAGGAAACTGCATCACTAGCTGAATACCAAGAAGTCCAAATAAAAACATAGGGTTTCATGTACATAAATCTATGTCCATCTGTTAGAGTCTGTGCCACATCCAACAGATCGTGTCATATTTTTGTGCGTACAGATCCGCTTTGTTTCATTCTGTGAGATCACCTGAAAGACATTTGCATAGAAGTCTTTCAAATTACATAATAATGGCATTGGATAGTACAAATCAACAACATAATACACGTGAAAGGCCTATTTCAACAGTTACTGTATTATTTTTCCATTGGGAACCAGTAACAGCTACAAACCAAACTAATATTTAACACATCTTCAATTTTAGACACACTGTGCAGCTGGGACAATTGCCTTTCCAACAGGTGTTTTCAGCAGCACTGGAGGGAATTTTGAGATCTGCACAGGCCTGCTCATTTATTAATACACCCCTTCCCATCTTCTCCAGTAAACAGAAACCACATACTGAGGTGATTAACTGATTTATAATCCTCAGAGGTACGGTCATTTATGAAGCAAGTGAGGAACCAAGATGGAAACACCACCTGTGAGGTATTTACATTTAGTTAACAAATGTTATTCTGCTAAATAAGAGCAAGCCCTGGAAATCAAAGCATTTTCTATACAGGTGGTAATATGACTGCTGTTGTTTTTCAAAGCATCTCCCAGAAACACATTGTGCCTAGAAATCTTTTATGCAAGGTCAAGCACCTAAAAAAACAAAACCCAGAATAAAACAGACAGTTACACCCCTTAACCCAGCCCTTTGTACTTATACATTATGATACAGAATATTTTATCCTTATAGAACTCTTCCCCCATTCATAGTATAGTTGAAGGCTCATCACTAGGCATCTCAATCTGTTGCTCTAGAGGCTGTGAACTGATTTCTTGCTCAATAAAAGCTTTCATGAATTTGGAAGTATTATTTCCTTGTGGATTTCCGCTATAGCATCTAAGAGCATGTACAAGCAGGGGTTGCCATTTGGATAGCCTTAGAAGTAAACATTCTCCTGCAGTTCTGTATATGATTGAGTTGGATCTCTAGTGATTATGACACACACTCTATATCTTCTGATTTATATGACGTATACTTGGTATAACTTTGTGCTGACACATACCTGAACAATTTTTTGATCAACATACACAGGTAGTCCAGAAACCAGTCCCATTACACGCTTGTGCTTGTATGAACTCAATTACTCATTTCTGTATTATATTTGTGCTCTCCTAGCAACTGACTGCTAGTCAGAAAACCACATTTTGTTCTTTAAAACTGCACACTGCTAAAAAAAGCACCAACTTGAATTCTTACCCCAAAACCCAAAAACGCCACCAGAGTATCAACATGAACAGACCTTCCCCACTCAACAGCACATTCCCCGCCTTCCCCAAATCCAACTGTACGCAGACAAAAGGAAGAAGTAGTAAAAAAGTGCAAGCCTAAAATGACCTGTAGTCATCCTAAATCCACTCCTTCTGCACCTGCGACTGAGAGGAGGAGGTAATTAATAGCATCCTCACACCGTTACACACCAGTCACAGCTCACTGTTGGTTTTTTCCAACCCTTTTGGCAAGGCAGTGCTTGCCCGTAAGCCCGTGCTGTCCGCAGGGTTTGCAGCTCTGAGGAAAGGTGCTGCGGGGCCCCTGCGCCCAGGCTGCTCTCCAGCCAGCTCTCCCAGAGATGCTAACAGCGAGCTCTCACTGTACCCGAGGCTTTCAGGACGAGGTTTACTTTTCAGTCTCGTAGCCTCTCTCTAGCATAAGTATTAAATGTTTTCCATACCATCTGCTCATCTATGACATAAGCAGGGTCAGCACAACGTTACAAATTAATTTACACCTATTCATGCTGACTTACCAATAAATAACACATCGGTACTAAGAGGAAACTACCCACAGACTTCCTAAGTTGTACAAGCATTACCGAGAGGCCTCCCTGGCTACACTGCACTGTAACTGCCAACCACATCGGGTAATAAAAGGACCTACCGGCCACCATTTGCTCCAGCTACCATAGAGGCATACCGCTTAAGGCTAGTTACACTGCCATCGTGCTACAGCAATCCTGGTTTTAAGGCAGCCTTCTGACAGGTTGCTTTTCTATTAAAAACCACCTCAAAATGGAGAAGCTGTCAGTGTTCTCCTGACTAACCAAGCCAAGACGCTGTGTTAGTTGTGGGGAGGGGGGGCTGACTTGTTATGGTTTTAAAACGTGAGTTTCAAAATTCTCTTTCCTTGTGAAATTTCAGGATCTACCACGGACTGTGGATTCTGCGTTCTGATCAGCCTTACCTGCCAGCACCCTTCAGCTTTAGGTACTTAGCTGTGACTTCTGTGTGATCCACTCATGCACTTGCTTCTGAGGGCTGCCTGCCTCAGCAGGGCGCAAGAGGGAGAGCTTGATGAGGAGTCAAGGGACAAAGCTGCATTAATGCAGGAAAATAAAAGGTCAGAACTCAAGGATGGACTAATGAAAGGGAACAGGAGAGAGCAATTCATTCTAGGGGTGAATAGACTGTTCGCTATTTTAAATTTCATGGGAAGTTAAGAATTTTCTCGCAAAATTAAATGGGTTTTTTCCAGTACGACAATACTGCTACACCAATTTCCTTTTAACAAAAGGAGCCCTATTATAATTTTAAAAAATACAGAAAAAAGTATGAAACAAAAACCCACTACAATAACTATGTCATAATGCAAAACATTGCATTTTGCTAAAACATTTAGTTTCCCCTCTACTAATACCCAAAAAAATTTAATAAATTGTAAAATGATGCAAAATTGAAAAGTACAGTCTTTTAATTATGGATATAATTGATATATTGGGCACTTTTATTCACAACTACTTCTCACATAAAATTGCAAATAAAGCATAACATTTTGATCATATATAGCTGTATTCTCCCTGTTACTGACCAAGGATGAGCAACTACTTAAAATACAGTTTGTGTATATTCATAAAACATTTAAAACAGAAGTGCTGACAGACCCATAACAGCGGTCCCCCTAAACACCTCCCTCAAATTCATCTGTTTAATAAGAATGTCATCTAATAAGCAGGTCAGCAGAGAAATGCAAAGCAAACAGGGTAGCTCTGCTGCTGCAACTGCTCCCCAGACAATATTCTCATCACATACAAGATAACTGTTACGCTGTATGTGTTTATTACAGAATAAGTCATTTTAGCAGTACATTCTCCAGATAGCAAACACGGTTATAATTTCTCCTTTAAAAATAGTTTCTTAAAGCCATACTCCTGGAAGTGAACACTGTACACCCCTGAACTGTCTAAAACCAGAGCCTTCCTTATTTCCACATCTGTGATTATTACAGCAAAATAAACCCATGTCTGTGTGGGAGAAGGGAAGAAGGATCAGAAATGTGCCCCAAAAGGGATGTAAGGATTGACTATCAGTAGTTAGAATTGTGGTCCAAATTATGCTCCCAAAGCACATTCATCAAAAGTAGTTTTTGAAGGTTTTCAGTTTCAGGTTTAAAAAAAAAAAAAAAAAAAAAAAAACAAAAAAACCAAAATCAAAAACAACAAACCACCACACAAAAAAAGACCCCACACACATGAAAAATACCATTTCTGCCCTGTTCTTAACTGAAAGGGTCTGGAGAAATATCCACACATCCACAATGGCCTCATGCTGCAGGCACATCTCCAGTCACGAGAGGATCTCCCAGCCAGCCGGAATCACCCATGGCTGAGAGATGTCTCCCACCAGCAGCACAGCCTCAGTCACAACCCAGAGGATCTTCACTACCCAAATTCATTCCTTCATCCACAAGACCCTGGACATATATTCTGGCCCACCTGGCAATCAGACTACCACACCCAGCAGCAGGCTGCAAGTCTGGGCCTCTGCCAGGTCAGGAGGCAAGGAGGACCTTTCTTGAAACAAAAATAGAGATTGTTGTTCTGCTTATGGCTTTTCTGATCATCAGGGAAGAGATCCTTGGTGGCATGTGGAGCTGTGTTATGGACAGGGCACAGCCCTTAAGCTGTGTTTAAGTCCTAGGATCACCTTAGCTCTGCTCACAGATTTTTGATGTTACCCACCATACGAGATACTGCAACATGGCCTCTGGCAGACCACTTTCTATTTGCACAAAGGTCATGTGCAGACTACATCCGACCAACATTAGCATGCCTCTGGCCAAGCAGAGCATGCATCCCAGCTTAATAATCAATGTTATTCCACCTTCTCTCCATGCAAAGGACAACAGCCTGGGGGAACGTCTTGCTCCCTCCTGCCACCTGTCCAGAGTGACAGACAGGACACTGTTTCTGGCATACACCCAGCTCTTCCCGAATGCACCAAGAGGATTACTTCAGCTGGACGCAGGGTATTCCTAGGGTGAAAGCAGAGGTACACACTAAGGGCCAGACAGGTTTTTAAAGGAGTATCTAAGCCCAACTCCAGCCCAAAAGGCCACTCTCTCCATTGTAATGCCTTGTGGGGTACAAGGTAGAAAGGAAAACTCACAACATCCTTGCCAGCATCAGCCACAGGCACTCTGAGCCAGATGATCCAGCCACACTGGTCAAGGAACAGAAAAGAGCAAGTGCCATCTTCACATTAGTGGTATTTCTGAAGGAAAGGGAAGGGAAAATGCAGACACTCGTGCAAATGGCCAAGCTGTCTGCTTTTGCAGTCTGGGGAGGATAAGGAGAGAGCAGCCAAGAGTTTCAAACAAAGTTTAGGATTTGGAAAGGGAATCTCGGCCACAACAGCGCAAACAAGGCAGACCTGAGAGCGCTGTGTCTGCTGATAGTATCATCTTGTTATTCAGGTAACAGCTTATTTTAAGCATGTGAGTTTTCAAAGCCTGTAGAAACTGTATCACAGATACGGACGTAATCTCAACTTTCCTTTCATATAGTAGGAGAACATCTCAATACCTATTTTCTTTAAGAATTTTACCCATCACATTTGACTACATGTTGCTTACAGGTGCACATGGACATTGTGGTAAGACAAGTGGCATGCCACAAAGAAAAAGAGAATTACTTTGAGGAGTTACTTCTAAGACATTAGAAATCTAGTAAACTTTCCTGACATAACAGTAGTCTCACCAAGGCTGCCCAAATACTTATAAAGAAACAAGAAAACTATCAGTCACTGCCGCCACTTGTAGCTGAAGCTCAATCACTGAATAGCAAAGATTTGCAAAGTTGCAAACATGCACATAAACAGTGCAAAACTTTGTCATCTTGAATTACTTCTACAAATCTTAGTATTTTTGTTCTTTCTCCTCTTTGCTATCTGCCAGCTCTATCAAATCCTGTGAATCTTCTGCAGCAATGAAATTCTTTGCTACCTCCTTATCAAAACCCATCCTGAATCCATCAGCTTTCCACACCCCATCATGTTATTACCCCTTGTTATTGTACACCAATGTCACCGATTCTCTTTCATTCTCTGACAACTAATTTTAACAGGAAAAGGTACATGGCTGAATATATGGCAAATTAGCCTGAGATTAGTCTAGAAATACTAGTTAATTTCAGGCAAGACAATTTCTTTGGATTTCCTTTCTAACGTACATAATGCCACTACATCTAATAATTCAATTATCTCACAGGAACAAAAGGGGAACATGCATCAAGCATTTGAAAGCCAGCACTAAAAGCTGCCTTCTAAGCCATGTTCTTGTTACTCAAGCTCACCTCAGAGTGAGGAAGTATTTTTGAGACACTAAAACTTGGTGGAGTACTGAATTGACCTTTGTAACCTTCTCGCTTACAAGTTTCACATTGTCTGCCACTGAAATAACGATGGACACACAGAATTAGGTAATTCTGGAGTAGAACTTGGCATCTGGCTTTATCCATTCATTCAGAATTTCCCCTAATATTGATTGAACGGCCATTATGCACCCATCCACAACTCCACATACCTATGGCACCAACCTTTGACAGATCACATTACTACTTAGGTAATGGGTTTGATTTTATTTTTTTTTTGCAGAATCACAGATTACGCCCCCCCCAGTTATGCTTCTCTTTGCAGTAGTTTCAATCATGACCCTGACATTGTCAGGCTGTCAGTCAAGCCTCTCTGGCTTACAGCTCTACACTGCTACTGCCTTTCATCCTACCTTAGCAACCCAGGAAATGCATCAGGCAAAGCAAACAGTTATGGGATTTAGAGATTAACTAATTCATCCAGCTACTGTTGAATCCCTGCCCGTCAGGGCAAGACAACAATAATAGAGTAAACCTGTTAAAACAGGCATGGTGATCACAGAATCACAAGGGTTGGAAGGGACCTCGAAAGATCATCTAGTCCAACCCCCCCTGCCAAGGCAGGACCACCTAGAGCACATCACTCAGGAACA
>VWZZ01001346.1:0-54804 GCA_013399095.1 Psophia crepitans | reverse complement strand
TCACAGGCCTCCAACTAGATTCGGCCCCATTTACCACAACCCTCTGACTTCTGCCCTCCAGCCAGCGCACAATCCACCTCACTACCCGATCATCCAGGCCACATCTCCTCAGCTTGCCCACAAGGATGCCGTGGGAGATGGTGTCAAATGCCTTGCTGATTACTAGAGCTGGCCAGACACCTTAACTTGCTGTGCCTGCCTACTGGCTTTATGGAGCACTGGTGACAAATAGACTCTCAACTGCTCAGAAATACCAAGTGAGAGTTACTAAAATACAAACAAGTGTATCAGCCCACCAGAGAATTTTCTTTTTATGCCTGACTAGGAAAATAAATAAATAAATAACTCTCACGACACCTACAGAAGAAGGGGGATCTCCATGCAAATGCTATGTCTGATGGCCTTTTCTGACACGTTCTTTCATACATTCTCATTTTAGACAAAGCATTTAATTCACTGTTTTTTTCATACTCGTTCTCTAAAAATAATAAAGCCTCAAAAGAATATGGAAGATTAAGGAAAATAAACTTTCTTCCCCTTATATATGTCTGCATCTTTTATATGATCTTCCAGATCTCTGGCACTGAAGCTAACTCACGCCTCAAGTAAGCCAAGACTTTCAGCCTTTTCCTTACACAAGCACTCTTGATGCAAATGAGCAAACAATGACTCATAGAATAAAATTAGGGACCAACTCTATAAATTATTTTCCCCAAGAGTGTTGTACTTTTCCCCCCCCATTTAAAAAAAAGCAACCTTCCTCTTTTAAAAGTAAACAGTCATTTAAAAAGATGAAAATAAAATAGTATTTGCTATATTTTTAAACTATACTGAATTATGGAGTGATTAAAATACAAAATAATATAAAAGTCAAAGCATGCCTAGAGCATATTATATTTACATGTTATACACTAACCATCATTAAGGACCATTTTTTAGTGTTTTCTCTTTGAAACCGATGCTTTACCAAATTGCTTTATGAAAATATTATTACATTTCTCAAGTTTATGTAAGCTTTTAGAACCCCCTAAGCTACTAATATACCCTGACATTTGACTTGGAAGTCAAGATGTAGCACATTAAGATGTGGGGAGGAGTCCTATGAATCAAAAGAACAAATATTCGAGATCAGTGTTCATTTGGGTTATTAACAGATTTGGGGATGGAAGTGGAAGTAGAAGGGAGTGTCAACAGAAACAACATCCAAGGTTTCTCTGTAGGGATCTGGTAGACTTAATTTCTGTGCAGCTGGCTGCTGCAGAAGACAATATGCAAGTTAATCCCAGAATCTGGCCCAACAGAAGTGGCTTCTTTAAACCAGTCTCAATTTTAAAAAAAAAAAAAAAAAAAAGTTATTTGCACTGCCTGCACACCACTCGACCATCATGCTTTCTCCCCAGGTGTCCTTCTCAGAAGAGTACCCAGAGTCATGTCTTCTCCTCACCCAACTCTGAGGCTCCTTTCATTGCCTAGGAGATCCCTCAGCCACAGAGGCAGAACACTTTTGGTCACACCCTGGGAAGGAAGGATGAGTGCAAGAGGGTGTGTATGGGAAGGAGGGTTGGGGGGGACCAAGGTGTTCCCAGCCTTTGGGATCACCTTTGGGATCCTTTAGCTTCTTCCTACCTCTCTTGCATGTCTCCAGGCTCACTCTACAGCCCTGAGGCATCTCTCTCCCCCCATGCAACATCTTTTCAGTATCGCCACACTCAATTTGTATAAAAGCTTTCCTTCCCTCAAGCAGCAAATGCTGCTCACACAGGGCATCCCAGGCTACATCAAGGAGAAAAGGTGTCAGGTCACAGTCAGACTCTGCTCTGACAGGGTGAGGACAGCATGGCCAGACATGAAAAACCAACACTGAGCTGAGGAGCTCTGGAGATCAGAGCTTACTGTGGCCCAGTTGAAAGAGCAGCAAACCACTACTTTGGCTAACCTCGTCCCCCACACCAGAACTGCCGTAAGGGGCAGCTGAAGTCAGAATATCCCATCATCATCTTCTCAGCCTTGCCAGAAAGAGCTTCATTCCTCAGTTGAGTCTGAAGTTGATTCAGATATTGTTAACAGCAAAAGATGAAATTATGAGTGGTTAAAACCCTATTCAGATTCTCTTCCACCTTCTGTAAAAAGGGCCACTAATCAATACTATTCACAGTTTGTTCCAGAGCAATTGTGTAAGATGTTTCTGAGAAGCTGCTCACAGGAAGCAGAGTTGGCCGCTCGGCGCACACCACTCAGACCTCTGCAGAGCACGGACCCAGCCGTGCAGACAGCAAGGCTCACGGGCACAGGCAGTAAACAAGTAGAAATAAATCAATCCACTCCCCCATAAAATTGTTGCCACTTAAACTGCAGTATCTCCCACACTGATATTGTAGATAATTCTGTTTCATCTTGATTACAACCCGTATTAACACCCAAAGCAATAAAATCTCTCACATTCTCATTTTCCTCAAGCCAAAGGACAACCCTGCTGCAGTGACATATGGCTCGGCTCCTCTGCGAGTATGTTAGTCTGCCTACAAAATCTCCTTGTCTAGCAAAGGGTAATGCTTTTTAAAATCAATGACCTGCATTAATTTGTATTTTTCCACTAAGAAAACCTCACATATCATCATAATAATCTTTCTATACAACAGATAGATGAGTTTTCTCACGTTGTTTGCATTCTTTTTCCTCCTTTAATGGAGTGGTTTTAAACTATGTCATGGATTATATAGCCAGAATGTGCTATTTTTTCCAGCAAAAAGAGTCAGCTTGGGGTTGACAGACTGCAGAGTAATTCCTGCATAGTTGAAACAAGATAAAGAACAGTCTGGGGGACATGGACTAAGGACAGGACTAAGTTTTGCACCACTTTGAAAACAAGAGGCAGTTGATAACCATTTACTTATGTACAATTTTCAGCCTCAGGAGATTTGGTATGTCTCTGGATTTATTTTATTTATTTTTTTAATCCAAAAACTCTCTCTGTAGTATATGTACTGACACCCAAGTGAGCTTCCCAAACTCCACGCAACAGGATTAAACTCTCTCCTTGCTGCACGACTTCTCCCCATGCTACTGCAAGATGACCAGCTGCCATGGGGAGGGCAGGGATTACCCCAGGTTCCTCTTCTGGGAGCAAGAACTAACATTTCCACCTCTGTGAGGCAGACAGGAACCTGAAACCACGGTCCCCCACATCCTGCAGGAGACCTTAACAAACAGCTCCTTGTAAGCCTTCCTTCTGAGGGTGGAATAGATTTGTACTTTCACGTGGTTAGAAAGTATTTCTCTGCTTGAAGATGCAGGTTCACACAGTAAGGAGAGCTGCAGCTCCATGAAATATAACAAGCACCAGTTTGTAAAGAGATAGGCACGAACAGGCAGGAAGAAAACTATTTATGCCGCCTCTTCTTTTTCCATCTAAACCTACACTTCTGAAAACAGCTGATTTCAGACCAAGAAAATTTGTTTATTTATTGTTTTTAACAAAACATCTTCTGCCTGTGCCAACGACTTCTTAATAGTAAACAGGATGCAAACTGCATGACATACAGGAGCAGATTTTGTTTAGCAAATGCTTAATGTCATTGTCATGGTTTCTAAAAAGGCAGCTTGTAACAACACTGAAATTTGCACTTACTGCAGCTTAATTAACAAACACCCATTTCCCATTTATATCTAACAAAGAGCTTCAGATTAAAAAAAGGGAAATATTTACTCATGTACTACTGTATGTGAATGACGTGCAATGAAAAACCCTTCACCTTAGAATTCTGAGCTATCATTTCCTTTGGTCTATGATGGAATAACATAGTCATTCTCCCCATAGCTGAAGGGAAATCATAAGGTATTATTTGAACAAGCTGATCTGCATTTGAGGGTTACTTGGTTAAGCAAAGCAGAAAGGAACCATTGCAATAACTTCAGAAGACATCCCAGCCCTGAGAGAGCATGGCATCTCCAGAACTGAGTTTTAGCTAATGTGTATTGGCCAAGAGACATCCAAGGACAGAAAACAGATTCTTTGTGGTAGATTTTTGAGGTGGAATAACGTTTTTGAAGCTGCAGATATCTTCCATTCTAAAGATATGCTGTTAACCTCTAGTCTGGTCATAGCTTATTTTCAATTACTATGCCAACAAAATGTATTGAAACCTGTAAATCTTTTTTGGCATCATTCGTGGAGAATATTTCATGAAATAAGATAATTTTACTCAATGATCTAATTCCTTGGGGGGGGACGGGACGGACACGAGACACACGGGGACGACAAGGACAACCTATGAACAAAAAAAGCCAGCCACACACACACACACCCCCCACCATCACATTTTAGGGGCTAATATAAATCTCTTTTTAGATAATTTGAAATAAAGCCCAGCAGAGAGTGACTTCTAACTGGCAATACATTAGATCTAGGAATATGAAATAGGCACTAACTGGCGGATTACTTCCTTAGAACATGGATTTAAAATTTCTACTGCAATATTAAACACGCCCATCAACCTTTTGCCACAGAGCACTCCACCTTCCAGTGAAATAAGGATATTTTTTTTTCCCCCAGACTTCTTAGAGGTTTTTATTTCTTCAGTTACAATAATTTCCGACTCAAGTGTTTGTATGGATGAGCTCTAACTGAAGGAGCAGAAGACTGCCCATCAGGCTGTCAAGGCAAAGGCAGTGACCCTGTTTAAAACAGTGACTGATCTACTAAAAGAAAAGGAAATCCTAGAACTGGACTCAATTAAAACATTTTTAACAAAAACATTGAGTGGAACTCTGGCATCTAAGTTTACTACAACAGAATTGAAGTGAATAAAAAGAATTTGAGACATGGAATAGGACTGATATTTCTTAACTGCGTATCAGTGTTACATTATCTTATGCTTCGTGGAACATACTGGCCCATTTTTAGCCAATCAACATTCAGGAAAATTTCTGAACTAAGAAAAAAATAAATTGAAGGGTTTTAAAATTATATATAAAAAAGACGTCATTTAAGACCCAAATATTTAAAACGCAATCAAAAACATGTAATCAAAATTATAGGTACAAATTCAACAGAAAACTTTTCTAATAGCTAAAGAACAGTTTGTTCCATTAAATTACCCAGTATAAGCCATCAGGAAAATTCCATTAAAATGAAGGCAAGCTGTAAGTAAAATGGAAATTCTTTAGTACATCTTTACATCTCTTACAACTTAGAAGCTGAATGTTGAAGGAAAATAAAACAACATCCTAGAAAGAGAGATGAAGTCAGACTAACAAGAGACTATTACAATTTGGAAAGATTTGTAGGTTTTTTTATGTCACAACACACACAAAACCCAGTCAAGTTTATTACTTAAAGCTAGGAAATTAAGGTTTAAAAGCAAAATACATGCCACCACCCCACCCTTCTCCTGTAAACCACTCCACATCAAAAGGAAACAAACTAATTTAATGTTGGAAACCTGCAATGCGTATAAACTACTTCCACAGTGACTGGGTATTGCAGGTTCCTTTCTGTAAGTGTCCAATATACTATGAAACCACTGGCAATCATCCCATACGTCCATCCACCTAACTGTCAGTCTACCCCAACACCCTTTTTATCTGAATTTCACAGGATTAGAGATACAGCAGCATGATATAGAGTCAGAAAAGAGCACTGCAGGACAAAGAAAAAAATACGAAGGAAGGCCTCATTAGTTTTTACCTCTACCCTCAATTCCCCCCCTCTGCCACTCAGCACATTATATAGTTTCTGGTTGGATAATACACATCTTTCATCTGTTATAGAGTTCACCAGAGAGAAATAATCAATTACAGCTCAGTAACAGATAGAGAAAGTTAACAAAATACATTCTTGCCATCAAAAATTGCATAGTGTGCAACTGTTCACTCATACCTGTCCTGTTACTTTCAGGAAACAATGATGATGATATAGTCTTATCTCTGAAGAAGTCAGTGAGATAACGCAGTTGAAAGGCTAAATACAATCTAAAAAGGGCTAAGGTTAAATAGAATAAATTGGGTACACATTTTCAGCCTCGTCATAATATTGCAAATTCAATATTAACACAAGTGTTTGATGAATTACAAAGCAAAACACTTTTCTTCTGATGGGCATCTTCCCTTGAAGAGTTGAGAGTCCAAACATCAAATATTTCATCCTCTTACCCTCCCTTATCATCCACTGCTGTTACCAACCTCCTTGAACCAAGCTGATCCTACCTTAGGGCCAACAGAGGAACATGCTGCCACAACAGCAAAATCAACCAAATATTTCTCAACTTATACAGACCAGCAGCCAAAGTTATTTAAGTAAAGAATAAACTATAATAAATAGTTTGGGACCACAAAATACATTTATTGTTCTGTCTACCTCTAGAGCAACTTTTGTTGCTGTTGCCACGGAGGTTGTAGGGCATGAAAGAAAACTGTGTTAATTTAAAAGCTATGAACAGCTTATAATGGAGAATGACTTTTCATTAACAGGTCTTTACCTGTTAATCAACAGTACTATGATTAGCTCACTTTCAGATTCTTCTTATTTATCAAACGAGGACAGAGAACAGAAAAGCCTGCCACTGTTCTTTATTACAGAACATTTATTCTAAGCATTAGAATAAAGAGAAGGTGTATATTTCTAGCTCTCTTTGCATAAATGTTCTACTTCAGATCCAATCCAGTCCAAAACAAGGACTTCCAGTAATAGGTACACAACTTCTACACTCTTTATTTAATAATAAATTTTAAAATGATGTATCTGTTTAGTTCATCTGTTCAGAAAAATGATAGTCATTGAAAGATATTTTCATATATATTACATATTTATGTTTTTCACATGCATATGAAATTGCATCTCATATTTAGATTATTACAGATTAAAGTAACTCCCTCCTCCTTAGCTTCTTAGATGACATCAAGAATGTTATTTATTAGGGAATATATTTTCACATACAAGCATCTTCAGACAAAAAGTCACTATGTCTTGCAGAAACTGTAGTAAGTTTTGTTCTGGGGCAGATATGTTTTCAAGTGAAAAGTCCTAAGATTTTGTACTCGGTTCTCTGATACTCTTTGAGGAGTTACTTAGCCAGGACCACAACATTACCCCCCATAAAGCTTTTTTTTTTTTTCCTATTATGTTTACTATCTAAAGGCAGAATGAGAGTCAAAAATCTATTAATGTTTGTCAAATGCTATGAAGTCAGCAGCAAAAAGGTGTTAAGTGATTGTTGTAATGCAACAAGAGTCAACCAATGCAGTCGGATTTTTGACAGAACTTTTGAAGAAAAACAACCAGAAAAAAGGTATGGCTGTTTAAGCACAGAGAAACTTATAACTACAGAAACATCCAAAAGGATCTCAGTCGGAAGACATTTAAGAAATCTACAGCTTTACCTCCCACGCATCCAAGAAAATGTGGAGTGAATAGTCAAGAGTCATTCATTAATGGCCTCATAAAATTGGTATACTTTGAAAATATATAGTCTGAATTATGATCACGTATTTTAAACATATGTACTATTATACAGGATTACTGAAGTTTTCAAAAAGGTGCAAGAAGCATGATTATTAAAAAAGGCATAGAATTTTCTCAGGCAGGAAACGTGCTCAAAGCTTTCTAGTCTACCTTCTTTCACTCTCTTGTCAGCACCTCTGTTAATTACCAAAGCACCTTGATAATTAATCTGATTAACCCAGTTAACCAATGCTGCGCTGAGACAATATTCACTTATTGATATTCAGGGGCACAAAGGCAAATATCAGTTTCACATCTAACAGAGATTAGGTGAAGTCCAAAGTAAGCAAGTAGGTCCAGAGTCATGAATGTATAATTCCAAAACTAAGCGCATAAGTAACCAACATGCTACGTAAGAGTTATCATTTTAACACCGGGGTGGGGGGGGCGCAGAGAGGGGAATCACATCTCAGTCAAACCTGGAGTGGCCCAATAACTGCAGTACAACCATGTAGCTGTCACTGCCAACTCAATCTCGCCTATTTCACATCTCCCTTGTTTTGACAATTTTTATTACTATTCTTTGACCACCAGATTTATGCAGGTTTGGGAGGCTTTTTAATATATTTTTTTTTTAGAGGTGAACAATTTAAAGAAAAAACCCTGCCTATTATTATTAAAAAGCCACCACACAAACATTTTATGAAATAAACTATAACACTCTTGAATGCCCCTTGACACAAGCAAGGGAGAAAGCAGGATAGATTCGCAGCAGAGGTGCACTGCTGCAGTGTCACTCCGAACCAGGATTCATTTGCTTTCCACCTGGTTGCCAGAACACTGTCCTTAGGTGTTCCCCTCTTCTCTACAGACCATGCTGTCCTTTTCAGGCTCCTGTGTTTCATGATTCATCAGGCACAAGTTTTACTGAGCCTCCCTAATGTCTTTTTTCAGACAGGCTGTACCTTTCCATGGTCTCCCAAATGTTACAATTACCTTTTTTTTTTTTTAGTGTAATAAGATAATGAAATAGGGAACATCTCTGAATGTGTCCAACAAATGTGCCAAGAGCTGTTACACAGCCTTCTCAAAATGAGTTGGTGAAGGGGTCCACTACACAGTAGTAAGATACACGATAGAGACAATATCTCAAATACCCAAATATATTTTCATGAAAATTTTAATATGCTAGTGTAACCTACATTTCCTAAGTTACCCTATATTGTATGTATCCTGCTGAGAATGAGTTCCAAAAATCAGCAGACAAATACGATATGCCTTTTTTTTTAACAAAACCCCACACACTCATTGTGGGAGTGAAGACTCCATGCCAACTTGAATATTCAATGGAGAAACACAGAATATTTTCCCCAAAAAAGTAGCAAATTCAAAAATTCCAGAATTTCAGTCCTGCTTTAAAATCAGAACATTACATTAGATAATGTGGATGACTATTCAGAACCATTGCAAATACATAATTTGGGTAACAGAGAAAGAGATACTAAACAAAGTTTATGCCCTAATGATGTAGCACACACTCCCAACCTATAAGTGAAGAGGTGGAGACTTGTAACCAAACATCTTCATTCAAACACAAAAATCCTTACCCCCCACCTCCCTCCCAAAAAAATCACTCAGAAATACACCAATTAAATTTTACTTGCACTGCTTTCCCTGGTTCTGTCAAATCAAATGCCAATACCTGGAGCCTGAAAATACACTCCTGCAAGTCACAGCACTGAGACAGAAAGAAAGGAGGGCTGTCCACATGAAATAACCCCACAACACTCAGCGGCTCCAAGACTTATTTATTAGCACAGGACACAAATATAAAGGATTGCCTACGGCTGGTGGTAGATTTATGGCTGTACATACTTGCCTCCCACTTGCTGCTGGACAGCAGGCTGTCAGTGAAGTCTGAGCGATGGTTTTATGCCCTGCAGGAGATACAACTTGAGATTCTCCACAAAAAAAACCCACCCCAATAAAGCTTTTAGTGACAGCTGTGATGGTGGATAACCATAGTTGCATTATCACACTAAGTGACTTCTCCTAAGGAGAAGATTGTAACTTCACCTTTGATCACTACTCCACTTTCAATGCTAGTTGTGCTAGACAATTCTACCCCACTATCACACAGGTAGCTATTTTAACAGCATACCGAGACAAAAATAAGACACAAATAGACAGTTTGGAAGACAGATTGGTCTTTTCTTTAAGGAGAAAAAAGCCCCACACTCTATTGCAAGGTAAAGCAGATGAAGTCATCACTGCCCCAGTGTTTTTAACCTCATGGTAAAATTAGAACGTTACTTTTTTTGCAGTACTTTTACCTCAAACAGCTCAGAAATGTTCGACATGCTCCTGCCAGTGAACCCTAGGCTGTGCGCACTCAATAGCATAGCAGACCCCCTTCATTTAGAAACCGAAATGGTACAATTTATTTACAAAGCAGTGGCATAGTTAGCTGGAGTAGAGCTGAGAAACCCTGAAATTTCCACAGTCACCATCCCCTGCTCCCTTTCGTTACGTTATCACCATTCATACTACTCGTTATGTGTTGCAACTTCTCTTCCACTCATCAATCCTGAGGAGTTCTGACACTCTCATCTATACAGGTGTATTCAGAGCTTCGTAAGACAGGGGGAAGCGAGAGCGAATGTTAGGGGAGAGGGAGTACGCAGGCTGATGGGGAACCAGACACTCCCTCCCAAACAAACTCCATATCATTGACTTGCTCTTACATGATTTTGTCACATAACCTAACGGGGAACAAGTGCAAGAGGAAAAAGAGAGAGCAGATCTTGGTGTTTCTTTCCACAAATGCAAACACAGAATTATTTCAAAGGGTGTGTATGAACTCTTCTTAATTACGGCACCAATCCTCACAGCCATGGATTCTCAAGAACGTTTAGGCAGTAACAGCCTTGATTTCAGTTGAACAAACTATGTAAAATACTTCTGAAGATGTAGGTTTTTCAGAATACCATGACACAACCTCAGATTTTAAAATTTTTTCCTTCTTGAGCATCACACCAGATTCTGACACAACTTATTCAAAGCATATTTAAAAAAAAAAATTAAGTCTCTGATAAAAAATTTGATCTTAAACTGGTATGGAAGAACCATTGACAGTAAATCCTTGTATATAAGTAATTTTTACTCCAAACTCCCATTTACCTGAGAATTCAGGTTAGAAATTACATCAGGTTTACCTTATAGGGTGGTATTAGGACCTTCTTCTTGTGAAGAATTCCCACATCCTTGGAAAGTACAGAAGTTCTCTGTGCATACAGTAAGGCGACAGTAGAGGTTCTGTTCGGCGTTATCCTCAGAAGGCTGAATTTATTTATAACAAGCACTGATTCTTACTGAAAAGCTTTGGAAAGCTCAGGCACAGATTTATAGTGTCACTTGGGTAAGTTTTGATAGCTTTTGTAAAGAACAAAATGCAGATGTAGCTGCAGACATCTGTTAGCTAAACAATGCTGAGGTGCATCTCCCCCTGTAATTCCATCCTACTAGGCAATGATCTGGAAAACCTGGCACGACACATTAAGTTCAAGAAACCATTTCAGGGATCCTGACTCCTCTCCCTTATCATCTGCAGCACATGTTTACCATTTATGGCTCATCACCAGCACATGCAATCACTTATATTCCAAATGTTCAAGGAGCTCTGTAACTAAGGAGGAAAGTACATTAATATTCTGAACTATCTGGAGACATCCAAACTCAGTAAGGCTCATGACTTTGTACTGCAACACTTGGATACCTTTGACACACCATGCTAACCTAAGTCCCTCCTAACAAGTGCAGCTTGCATACATAAAGCAATATTGATTCAGTTGTGCACAGCTGTTTATACAGCCTTTCAGAACCACAGCATCTTCAAACATCACTGCAGACATTAGACCGTGTCTTCCTAGGAGGGGTTTAGTGGTTGCCAGTGAGGCTTGACTTAATGATGCACACTGCGTCAATGACTGTATTTAATTAACTTTTTTGGTTGGCCTCACAGAGCTGTTTTCTACAATCTGATCTTGTCTGCATGAACCCTGTTATGACTTCATGCAGGAAGGAGGCTTGCAGCCACAACATCTTTCATAAATAAAACTGCCCTGATTTATAACGGCTCTGCTGATAAGGAGCAAAGATATCATGGTATCCACGCATGGATAAAACACAGCACAAAGCTTCTTTGTGAAGCAAAATATCTGGAGATTAAACCTAAAGGAAAGAATGCCATCCTTCTAAATGAACAGTTCAAACAGTTTAATAAAGGGAGGAACGAGGACAATAAGGAATAGTTATTTTGACATGAAAACTTTTATCTGTACCACATGGTGTCTTTCCCAGTGGCACTACCCAAATTCAATAGCGTGATTTCCTAAGAAAGCATAAGAACTAGTCTTTGCTGCTTTCAGGAGCCCGTTTGTTTAAACCTTGCAATGAAGAAGCCATGTGAGCTGATGTTTTACATGAACTCCTTTACTTATCACTTTTAAAATGCAAACCAGATGACATATTCCCGCTTACCCAACTGTACTAAGCTTAATATATAAACACAAGGAGCATTCAAGGATAAGTGAAGGATCTCTCTCACAGAGATAGTCTAAAGATTCCTTCATGATGCTTTCCTTCCCCCTCCTCCCCCTTTCAGACAAACACATTTGAGGCATAACAGTTAAAAAAAAACCCACACACAGGAAAACTCATTTGCCCAAACTTCAAACGCAGACAGCAAAACATAAGTGAACGTGAGTGCCATACCCCTCTTTACTCACAGCTGTGTCACTACGCATACCTTCATTTCAAATCCTATTCCTTATATTATTCTTTTCCCCTTCTGCATATCTTGTTTAATTAAGATGCTGTTATTTGCTTCCTTTGGCATTGGCAGCAGCTTATCACCTCTTATTAAGGAGCAAGTATTTCCAAGTTCATAGAACGCCAGATTGTTTTCTATTAGGGTCTGCAGCTCGTAAGCATATCACCTTTCATAACAAGTTGTTTAGCTGCAAGCTTTCAAGCATCTTAGATGGGTGAAAATTTCAGTTCCCTCAACTGTAAAAGAGAGGTAACGATGTACCAGAAGTGAAATAAGTGACACCTAAGTCACTTTACCCTGCAAAATTCTAGCTTTGCAAAGGAAGAGTCGAGGAAAGCTAACTCAGTCTTTTTGCCTGGCTAATCCTTATGCCGTTAAAATAAACATGGCACAATATGTTCCTTTTTAACCACTCGATGAGTCCACACAGTTCAGAAAACTGATAAAAGGTTTATGGAAATAAATTAATATTGCATGAACGCTGCTGGAGCTATTAAACAAACATAAGCGAGAACCCATCACTGAAGCCAAAAGAGACATTTTTATGATGAGGGAAAGTGGCAGAAAAGTCAACAAACATTATTACAGCAGGTTTTTGCGGTGCAAAAGTGGCATGTGACCTAACTAAATGTAAGCAATACAGCTGATACAGTTGTGCTATTTATATCAGATCTTTCAACTGGATTACATTGCTTTTAACAATAACTTTCTTTTAACATTCCTTTTATATTCACACAAATTAACACTTATCAAAATCTTTTAGGTATTTAATCTCATCTTTAAAAAAATACTATTCGTTCCTTCTTGTTTATTTTAAAGTTATGAAACAGCTCTGTTCTTGGCATTTTGGTTATTCTTTTGTAACAGTGTTGCATGACAAGTACTTGAAACCTCGAGTTGATCACATGATGTGAAATAGCAAATACCATGACTTATGTCTTCGATAGGCAAACCCAGTTTCGTTTTTGAAAGTGCAGTCAGTTCAGTTACCTTGGTTGGAGGCTGAAAGATCAAAATTATCAGCCTTGCTGCAGGAGTCAGACTCAGATCTGCAGATCACAGATGCTTCAGAGATGTTACGCAAAAGCAGCTGCTGTTTCTTACCCACATTCACACTAGACTTCAGAAACATGCACTTGTGTGACAACAAAGGAGGCAAACCTTTCCGTGACCTCGCAATACACAAAGCTCTGCTCCCAAGCATAGTGACCTCCACAGACAAGTTCCTGAGCTTTCAATCCAGCAAAGCACTTGTATTTTAATACATCAGAAACTCTGAAGAACTTCACACGTACAGTTGGACCAGAAGTAGATTGGGCATGAAAAATGGGGAGGACTGCTCAGAAGCAAGCAGCCTTCTCTTTTCTGGTAAAGAAATAAAAGGTAAATTCTGATGGTATTTTAGTATTTCCAAGTATGATCATACAAAGATTCTGTTAATTTTCTCAAGAATGGGGTATTTTTATTTGCATCAAGGACAGCATTTAAAATCCACTTTAGACAATATTTGCCCAGTTAGGGGAAAAAAAAAGAAATACTTTGCAATGACTTTAAATACATTGGCAGAAACCTTGCATGTATTTTTTTTAAATTAAGGTCAGCCATTAGGAAATATCATTGATCAACTGGCTTATTCAGTACTGAATTACATTAGGTTGGAGATGAGGAGAAATTTCTTCTCGGAAAGGGTGGTTGGGCATTGGAACAGGTTGCCCAGAGAGGTGATGGAGTCACCGTCCCTGGGGGTGTTTAAAGAAAGGCTGGATGTGGTACTTAGGGACATGGTTTAGTGGTTAATAGGTGGTAGGAGGACGGTTGGACTAGATGATCCTGGAGGTCTCTTCCAACCTTAATAATTCTATGACCTTTCCTTAAGTTACAGTTATGCCAAATTAAGAGCAGATCTACAGAAGAGGTCCTTTCTGAATTCAGAGATACAGTTTCCATAGTTTAATTTTGCACTCTAATTAAAGTCACCTTGAGTTTTTAAAAACTGCATCTTCAATTAAGAAAACAGGTAGAGCAAGAGGCTATGAAGTAACCTTTATAGGAACACCTTTATTGAAGGATTTTTGCTGTCAGTTAAAGTACATACATTTCTTGACCTCATCTGTTGCATAAGCTCCTGTTACACGTTGTCTGCCAGATATACGGGTGGCCTATCCTAAAACCCAATTAAAGATGCTTGCACTGGGGAAGACTGCACCTAGGCACTGAAAATCATTGATAGTCAGCAAAACACATCGCTGTAGAAAACTGCCACTACCCTTCCTGGTGTGAAATCATGGAAATTGTCATTGCAGAATTTTTGCATAACATCATAACTTCAAAGAACAATTTTACACAAAAATTATCTTTGGACATGTTAATAAACATACTGTTTCTAACTTTTTACTTATTTTAAATCCTCCTAACTCCTCAACCATATTTCTGTCTTATTCCCTCCCCTGCATGCATTTGTCTGATGTTTGACAATATTGGGAATTCAGTCTCAGTTTATTTTAAATGTTCGTTGAATTAGCATCACAGAACCACAGATTGGGAGGGGTTGGAAGGGACCTCTAGAGATTATCAAATCCAACCCCCCTGCCAAAGCAGGTGCCCTACACCAGGCTGTACAGGTAGGCATCCACACAGGTCTTAAATATCTCCAAAGAAGGAGACTCTACAACCTCTCTGGGCAGCCTGTTCCAGTGCTCCATCACTCTCATCGCGAAGAAGTTCTTCCTCATGTTTGAGTTGAACTTCCTGTTTTCCAATTTTTGGCCATTGCCCCTTGTTCTCTCACTACCCACCACCGAAAAGAGTTTGGCCTCATCAAATTGCCTCCCACAGTTTATCTAAACACTGATCAGATCCCCTCTCAGCCTTCTCTTCTCCAGGCTGAAGAGACCCAAGTCTCTCAGCCTCTCCTCATAGGGAAGATGCTCCAGGCCTTTTATCATCTTTGTTGCCCTCCGGTGGACTGTCTCCAGGAGATCCCTGTCTTTCTTGAGCTGGGGAGCCCCCCTGTCCAGAACAGGACACAGCACTCCAGATGGGGTCTCACCAGGGCAAAGTAGAGGGGGGTGGGGATCACCTCCCTCGACCTGCTGGCCACGCTTTTTTTAATGCATCCCAGGATACCATTGGCCTTCTTGGCCACAAGGCACACTGCTGGCTCATGGTCAACCTGCTATCCATCCGGACCCCTAAGTCTTTCCCTGCAGAGCTCCTCTCCAGCAGGTCATCCCCTAACCTGTACTGATGCATGCGGTTATTTCTCCCCAGGTGCAGGACTTTACACTTGCTTTTGCTGAACCTCATCAGGTTCCTTTCTGCCCAACTCTCCAGCCTGTCCAAGTCACACTGAATGGCAGCACAGCTTTCAGGTGTGTCTGCCACTCCACCCAGCTTGGTATCATCAGCAAACTTGCTGAGGGTAGATTGAGTATGTTAATGAATATCCTAATCTATTAGTAGACTTATATTATTGGCTCTTGTGCTTGATGGAAAACAAACTACTTCTTCCTTATGCCATACATTTAAAGAGAAGTTTCATATATAATACTTAATTTAAAAATACCCCTAATTACAAATCTACATATTTTACAACAGCAATCGCTTCAAGAGATCTCTCTCTAAACATAGTCTGTTCTTCACTAAGACTTAAACGATTTCATAGAGCACATTAATCTTCGACTGCTCTCAGAAAAGTCACTCCTACTATTGCGTTGACTTTTTTGACTTACTGAAAGGAAATTCTGAAGGACAGCAGAAGAAAGCTCCTTCTGCATAGTTCAGAATCACAGAAAAAAGAAACAGCATAATCAAGGAAAATGGTAGTCTTTATCCAAGACCCTTCTTCTTACAATAAATAACAACCTTTTGAAGAAAAGGAGACTGAAAATTACTCAACATCATCCTCTAAAAAGGTGAACAATCTTAAAAAAAAGACAGTAATTTTCACCCTGTATTAAGACAAATTAATTTTAGTCTATTTCACTGTGTTTAATTTAATTACAATCTATCTCTCATAAAAGGCGATTATGTTCAAGGCTGTGAGAACATGTATACGTATTTTTATATCTATTTAATTTCCCCGAACTGCTGACCAGAAGAATCATACATGGTACTCTTTTTTTTACCCCCTCCCTGTCATTCATATATAGATGTGGCTTATTGAATCGACCACATAGCAATCACGCAGCAGAGGAGAGAGTAGTCAGCAAACAAAACATTCAAGACTTACCATTTACACAGATTTCAAAAGATTTGCAAAGGTCATCCTGAAACAGGCAGCCTAAAAACACAATAGAAAGGTAAAAATTAATACAGGTTTCAAACTGTGGATAATTAGTGCAGACTGAAGACCTCTCAGGCCATTAAATGCTCAGCAAGAGTCAGACATTTCATTGGCCTTAGGAGTCTAAATTGGGCAGTACAGAAGGTAAAGAACATGGAAACAGTTCTGGTTAGACAGCACATCTTATTAACTGGTTATGTCCAGAATAACCTTTAATGTTTTTTCTTTCCCCTCATTCCTCTACTGAGGGTTCAATTTTCTCAGTGCATATCTTTTTCATTTAATAATTTGAGGAACCTTACATTCTCTCAATTTTAAATATGGTATTATTCCACAGCACAGTAATGCTGCAATACAGTACAAAAATATACACCAAGAAATCAAGAGTTTCCTCAAGATATTTCTACTGCAGTGAGACAGGCCTAGGAATCAGGTATAAAATGCTCAAATTAGGCTTGGATTTAGAAACTACACCTGTAGACCATGCCTAGATCATCAGGAGCAGTAACTCTTTGGATAAAGGCTTAAAAATTAAGCCACCCATACTAATACCATGATACCTCCACAGACAGCTGACAAATTGGTACAGGTCTATGAGAAATATCCTAGGGTTATTTTTCCATTTAAAGTAGGAAATTTGTTCCAAAACATGGTGCTTTATGAGTCCCTGCTACACCAGACCCACACCTCACCCTAAAAACTGCATCCAGGTTGGCAATCCCAGCTCATCCATTTAAACACATCTTGAAAAATGAAGCAAAGTACCCTGTTCTGCTGTTCTAGCATCACCTACCCAGGTCAAGAGACACTAGTTATTATCCCCTTTATCTTCAAATAAAATGAAGAACTGCTGATATTCATGAGGGCAGCAGAGAAGCGGGCAAGATCCACCTCTGCTCGCACCACACTGAGGGACGGGGACAAGGACCAAGTACAGAAGCACTGTGAAACATCATGCTACTGTTAAGGGCATGCACTCTGTTAACCCAACCAATAGTTTCTTTACTTTGTTTTCTAACAAAGATAAAGAGCCAGGACCAGATAAAATCCGAGGAATGAGGCTGTATTTTGAACACAGAAACTGCCCTAGGAACACATTTTCACAATTAAGCCTTTTAACTTCTCTGGGAAATACCTTAAGTTTATAAATGGATGTGGGGAGTTATAGAAATTAAGCAATCTTGAACAGTTGCACACTATGCATCAAAAACCAGCCAGGAACTTTACCACATCTAAACACAGGAGCAAATCCTCTCTTTCCAGCAGTGCCTATCTCCATGGAAGCACAGAGTACAAGCATCTCTATTCATCAGAGAGTCAAATGGATTAAGTAGGCTGCTCTTATCAGAAAAACTGAAAGGCTCAAGACTCTCTGCCTATGAATTACCCGAGGCCTAACCCTGCTGAAAGAAAAATTCAGGGGGATAGAGTGACTTATGTCTGCCTGCACAGCCTTTCAGCAGGTAACTGCATTAGCACATCATTAAGCTTGAACCAATATACTGTGTCTCTCAGCGGGATTTATTAGCACAGTGCTAGGTCTGAGCTAGGCAAGCACATCTACATGAATTGGAGACATATTGGAGCACCAGCAGAGTCCCCTACATCTATCCCACAACTGCCTACAAAGACATAACCTTAAGTAGATAACGAAAGCCTACAATATGCACAACAATAAAGGTGTTCTCCTTTTATCTGTGTACCAACAAACTGTGGATATAGATTTGATAGCTTTTGAAGGGTAGAGGAAGCTTCAGACCAGGAAAGCTTCTGCAACTATAGTATGGTAGAATGGAGCGTGTCTACATGATTCATGAGCCACAGTTCATGACATGCCTATAATTTTGCTCCAGACAAGTCTACTGTAACAGCTATTTGACCTGAAACAGTGTCCAAAAACTCACAGAAGATATCTGATTGCAGCCTTGGTATGACCCAACAAAGCAAAAGGGTGCCTTAGCTATAATATGTTGACTCAAAGAACAAAACAAGAACAATAGTGACCAAAACACATCAGCACAGAGTATACAGCATAAGAGCAGCTCCAATTAAAAGCATAGTAATGATCATTTAAAACAGGAACATTTGCAGGAAAAAACACCAAGGTAAGAGATTTCAAGTGCTAATATAAACTAGACAAATCAAAAATATACTTCAATATTCCTGTTTTCAGAAATCAGAAGTTCTCTTCTAAAAATTTAAGTTGTTATGGTTAGGAAAAACCCCTGATTTAATCTTTCTGCCTTGTTTTCCTGAGAGATCACAAGAGAGTTAAAACCAGAAGCCTGAAATGTCTGTGAAGGGCTGCAGAAGGCATCCTGTGATGGCAGGAAGACAGGCAGTTTTGTAGTTGACTTCCCATCCTGCAGCAGCTGTGTTGTAGATCCAAAAGGTATTAGATGAGGAGTTTCAACCAGGAATGTTTGTAGTGGAGTGGCACATTAAAACAGTGACCCTGGGTTCACCCAGACCCTGCTGATTTTGAAGCACCTGGGAGCTAGATCACAGCCACCTGCTGCCCAAGGCCACCTGCTAGAGGCTGGCCATCCTATAATACACCGATATTCTCAGAAGCAGAAAAATCCAAGTTCAAGATGAAGAAAAATGAGTATTTTCACATACACTGAAATAAAGAACCCAGGCTATCTCCGTACAGAAATGCACTCCAATTTTGCTTGATACATTTTGCTTTATCATCTAATATATTTCCATAAAAAGCACAAAAGAAGAATGGTTTTATCATGTTTTAGTTTCTCTTTTAATTATAGTTGGTTATTTTATGCTTACTGCAGCAAGGCACCTGACACAATTAGCCTTAGAAATTTATGGCTTAGAGAGCAAATTAATAAAGTCAATGCATGCCAAACAATACCTATCTACGATTGCTCTAAAATAGTCTACAAGGATCTCCAGAACTCCTTGCAAAATATTGTATTTCAAGTTAGTTATTGCTAGAGTTGATTGTTATGCATATTTCACCCAACCAGTCGATATGCTAATTTAATTACAAATTTATCTTTTAGTGTTATTTTCTGTGACATTAAGCAGCATCATATTTCATTTTAAATATCATCTACCTACTAATAGTAATGGTAGTAATAAGTCACCACTGAAGACTGAAGCAGCGTTGTCTCCAAAACCACTTAATTCAGTTCATGCCTTATGGGATAAAAATTAGATTTGATTTTCTATCAAACAACCCCTCTACAAGAGATCTTCTCCCAAAATGCATAAATTGTTGATGCAGTACCCTCAAACCCTGAAAAGAACAACCTCAAACCATCCCAAACCCCAAATCTTACTTCACAGAGCAACCCTGAAATAACAAACTCTCCATGTAAGTATTCCAGCAGCTGACGGAGACTAAAACTGAACAGGCACACAAATATTGCTTTGCTTAACCTAGAACTTAAACACAGGCTCATACTTAACTTGCATGAAACATTCACCTCTTCACTACCACATCTAAGGTCTCCACATTTCAGTAGTGACACAGAAGGTCGGAGCAATGACGTAGTTGTGCACTGTGCCCCAGTTTCAGCTGAGAGTCAATTTTCTTCAGAGCAGCTAGTATGGGGCATCTTTTGGATTTGTGCTGGAAATGGTGTTGATAACACAGAGATGTTTCTGCTATAGAGACATGTTATTGTTGTTGCTGAGCGGTGCTTGCACAGAGCCAAGGCCTTTTCTGCTTCTCTCACCGCCCCGCCGTTGGGATGGCTGGGGGTGCAGGGAGTTGGGAGGGGACAGACAGGGCAGCTGACCCCAACTGACCAAAGGGGTATTCCATACCGTATGGCGTCATGCTCGGTTTATAAGGGGCTGGGGGAAGAAGGGGGTGGGCATGGCAGCATTTGGAGCGGTGGCGTTTGCCTTCCCAAGGCACCATTACACATGACGGAGCCCTGCTGTCCTGGGGATGGCTGAACCCCTGCCTCCCGTGGGGAGCGGGGAATGGATTCCTTGTCTTGCTTTGTTTGCACGCACAGCTTTGGCTTTACTTATCAAACTCTCTTTATTTCAACCCACAAGTTTTCTCACTTTCACTCTTCCAATTCTCTTCCCCATCCCAATAGGGGGAGCGAGCGAGGGGCTGCGTGGGGCTCAGCACTCACAAGATTGATTCAGCTGATTATGCTCTCGGCATGTAATTGATGCACACGAGTCTATGCTGTGCATCTCATAATACAGGGAAAGTACTTCCCTGACATATACTGAAGCTATTCAAAATCCAGTTAATACACCAGTAAGTATTATCCCATATACATGGATAATTTTTTTTCCCCTCACATTCTTAAAGATAAGGATTTGCAAAGGTACGGTATACATCCACTAACTTCCTCAGACATCAATCACGTGCTTACAAACTATCTTCTCAATAACTTGCCACGGTGAATTACAGGAGAGCTTACATGAGTAAAGCTCACTGTAGGTCAAAAAAGCCCAGGCTGTCTGTGTAATATAAACCAATATAGCGAACTTCCATATATAAAGGTAAGTTGGTATCTCTGAGAGAATTCAAGATTAATAAAAAAATACCTAATATTCCCCCAAGCCAAACACACACTTTCATAGCCTGTAATTCTATCAAGTTGTTTCAGGTATGATGACCATTTGCATTCAAATCATTCAAACACACATTTTCTCAAAGTTTTTAACTTTATGTTATTGCTTAAAATGAGAGCAGGTATCTATGCTATATAGTACCATAAGCTCACATAGTGTATTCTTTATTAACTAACCAGGAAAGTAGATTCTGCAGAGTCTCACAAAATCTTCTGCCTCCCTTTCCCCTACATCTCCTGTGCTGTTTCTCAGGCAGGCAGCACACAATCACAAAATACCCTTGCAAGTACATCACCTAAAGTTTAAGTCTTTGTCAAGATATTCCTCTCATGAGACACTAATAAAACTATTCCCTTCCTCCTTTCATCAGGTATACAGCAGTTCTGCTTTCCTAAAGACGAAATAGGAAAAACTTTAAACCACACTGGGATATACTGTTTGGATGTAGAAGAGGTGCCTCTGAAGGTTACAATAGCCAGGCACCAGCTGAAGTCACTTGAATTTCATCTAGAAAAAGCTGTAATAATTCACTCCTGAGGAAAATAGTTTTTTAAAAAAATCCACTGATCAGACAGATTGTATCGTGTTTATCTCTCTGTCTTTTCGCCCGGTTAGCCAACCCACAATGACTTTACATTAAACATTTCTTTTAAGAATACCCAAAAATCTGTAACTCATTTTTATTAACTAAGATAAAAGCCAGTCCACAGCCCCTCTTCATCAAAAAATATTTTATGACCATCAAAACAAGAAAACAAACAATAGACAAGAACAGCTAAATTTTTCTTACACTTATCCATCAGAAACTGGGAAAATACAAACCTCCTAAATCCTTTCTGCTGTTGGGGGGTTCTCTGCCTCTTCCTTTCATGCTCTTCATTCAACTGCCACACAACCAGTTCACATCTCTTCACAACTGCAGACCACACCAACCTCACCTCATCACAAGTTTTAGCCAGTATGGATTTCCTTAATCAAACTATGTCAATCATCATTACCATTTTTAATAATCTAAAATAAAACCTCACTTTACATCTACTTGCTTTTTTCAAATATAGTTACTATCTGGGAAGGAGGTCTTGAAGGGTAAGTACTGCTAAACATTGCTAATAAAGAAAAAAAGAAACACCTGGGTATACCAACACTGGGCATGCCTAATGGGCCTGGCTGGGTTTCCCAGCTGTGAATGACTCCAAAAAGAGAGCACATGCTTATTTTCCTAGAGTAAAATTAAGAAATATGGTCCAAGAATGATATTTTAAAAGTGCTAAGCTCACAGAACTGGGATAGCTCTAACCAACTGGAAAAAAGTCCACATAGTGCATAAGAATGATTGATAGGAAGAGTCAAACATGGTTTTCATGGAGAAAACTGAATGGAGAAGTCATCTGATGGAGACCTGTTCTTCTCACTAATAAAAGTGAGAGAAAATTTTGTTCAGTCTACTAAAGCTGTGATCTGTTCAACACATTCTTATCTGTCTGCCATACGCATATGCCTAACAAGCCTAGAATTACAAAAAATTCCAAGTAGAACTGGGGAAAATGTACTTTAAACTGATGATGGACTTAAAGCAGCATTCCTCTTGATTTCCTTCATCTGGTTCCATAGGTGCTATAGGTGTACATACATGTGTAATGTGAGTACTACTCATTACTCAAAACCTCTCAATTGCATGTGAAAAATCAACTACTGTTTCTTCACTTTGCTTTCATTTTGACATTCACTTTGATAAAAAATTTGGATATTCCCTGTCCCTAATTTTTAAATTTTCCTCTTCAACCCCTTTTTCCTTTGCTTTTTTTTTTCATGTTTTTCTTTTAATTCTGTTCCAAACTCCTCCATTCTTTTTTGCAAGAAGTGTTTTTTCTGACTCCTAACCATTCTCTTCTACTCTCCAAGAAACTAGTGTTCCACCAACAGAATGCAGCCACCCCTTTCTGTCCCTCCCAAGCACCTGCACGCTGTACTTGGGCACTGACCTTCCTACCCATGTCCTCTCCTTTCACTGGTGCAGGTAAACAGCATGTCTGACACCTTTTTATTATTATTGATTGATGGGAATTTCTGGATCTCCAGTTTCATTCTTTTGTGGAAGTATCGTCCTCTTCTTCTAGCACACATAACCATTCCTCATCTACCTCCCTTCTGGTGTGTTGACTAGGAGAGAGGTAAAGAAACAGGAGGTAAGAGAAGGGCAGAACTTGCTCCGTCTTGCTCTCTCTGTTCAGAGCTTTTCAGGAGTAGGGTAGGTTCAGCCACACTCTCTCTTTCTCAAGATATCCAGAATATTCTTCATTGAGAAAGACATTTTATTACGACAGCAGAACCTGTGATGGTTTATCCACACTGCTTGGAATAGTAGTTTAAGTATGGAAGAAAAATAAATTTGGTCAAAAATAATATTAAAGGATCACATAATACTAAAGGAGCTCTTTCTCCCATGAGAGAAAGTGAGAAACTGAGCACTGATTTTCCTTTACTCCACCTTTTACATGTTTTGAATGTAATAAATGTCTGGGGGTTTTGGTTGGTTTTTTGTTTTTTGTTTAGTTGTGTGCATGCACAAAGCCTAGTACAACTAAGCAGTGATCCCTAGTGAGGAATCCAGACCTTACTGTAATCCAAATTAACAGCCATAAAGCTGACAAAACAAATCCTTGCAGTGGTGAACTGGAGAACCGTACAATTTCTTACATGAAAAGTATCCAAAGTAAAGTAAGGAAAGGTCTTCCATAAGTGTTACCATACAGTGTTAACACTTCTTCATCTCAGATTTACTCCTTCTTTCAATCATTTTTCATACACATTGATTTTGTATGCTGAAATATGACCCTAGCCAGAATAATTCACCATGGAAAAGAGTTTTCATTCATAAAGAGAACATGTCAGTACTTATACCCAAGATTTGTCCCTGAAGCCTCAATGACAGTCCATGTTAGTGCTTCAATTACCTTCTTTATATCACTTGCCCTTCAACATGTATGGATTGATGCACTAAATACGCAAAATAGGACAAAATGCTGTGATGTATGATACTATTTCTCACTATGTAAGGACTGTACTTTGTCCTTTCTGCATTTAGAAAAAAAAAAAATTATTACATCTTTTCTTTTGCATGTAATTAGACCTGAGCCTGTCCACCGCTACAGAAAAGAATTGCTTTGTGGTGAAAATACTATTAACTTATCTGATTACTAACGCCATGATTGCAATGATGTAGGGCTTTTTTTCTGGGAAGCACTGAGGAAAGGTCAATACTAAGAATAATTGAAGATGTGAGCAGGAAGAATAGTTCATGAGGCAAAGAGACAGTGAAAGGCCGTCCCTAGGAAAGCTCTAGAACAGCATTTGCATTTGCGCCAGGCTCAGAATAAACAAGGCTGATACAGGCAATGTGTGTTTTGGTGTGCCTTTTTGTCATTTTTTAACAGTAAATATTAAAAGAACTTGCATTGTCTTCCCTGAAAAAATTACAATTCTCTTAATGCTATATTTTCCAAGTCTTGCTTTAGCACCTCTAGCTCACACGGCAAATGGGGAGCATGGATATAATCTGGCAAAAAAGTAGCTCCACTAATACTTCGTTACCATGCATACTAACACACTCTCCATTTAAACAAAAAATTGCAGATAAACCCATTATTAGAGAACAAATAGAAGATCATTTAAAAACGGACATTAAAATTATTCCTTCTTAGGATAGAGACAGAAATCTTTTATCCACACCCATTAACTACGGCAGGAGGGGTCAAACGTGATTTTGCTCAAGTAGCCCCAAACAAGCTCTTTGCCATGTCAGTAGCCCATATTGGAACAAAATTAGCATCACTAGAGTATAAAATATATGATCTGTTCCTTCAGTATTAGAACATGTTAACTGAAGTGCTCACAAGCTGTGTAGAAAATGTCATAAAGATCCAGATCAGGCCTTCAATAACTGCGATTCAATACCTTCTTCTCGTCACCAGTTGCTAAAATTAATTTCCTTACAGGGCAATAAACTGAAATCATCCAACACATACTGAAATCACAGCTGTGACTAAGCAAAAGTTTTTTTTCACTTAGCAGAGAACTTGAGGCCTGAACACCATTGACTCGAAATGAATAATTCCAGTTTGCTGTTTAGATATGTCAACAAGCAGCCCGATTTTTTACCTGCTGTGGCCTGTACGACATCCTTCCCCACAAAACCCACAGGCATCAAAACGCCTTCTTCACAGCAATAAGATACTGGAAAGGCAACACTGAGGCTTACAGACAGCGGGGTATGATGTTATGAGCAAAGCCTTCCTCAATATTATTGCACACAGACCAGCAAGCACTGCAGTCCAGTGATCTCTGTCATTTATTCTGTGAAAGAACCACTGTCGTCGTTGTATCTGCCAACCTCATTTCACCCACCAGTAACTGTCAGTCTCCTCCTGTGAACTTGTTTTACAAACATGCAGAATGGGAGTGAATTTGAAGACCTAACTATGACATAATTCTAGCCTTCTTCCCCAGACAGGGATAAGACTGGCTGTGTCAAAGAAGTAATGAACCGTTAGCTAAAGGAAATAGGAGCTACATCTGGGGGGTTATGTGCTTTGGAAAATCTTTCAGATAAAATTTTCCAAAACACTTACATGGTAAAGAAGCCTATGTCCCATCACTTGAAGCTAATCAGTCTCCAAGAGTGGTTTTTTTAAAGATGTTTTTTTTAAACAGTTCTTTAAAGTTGTGCCTCACATTTCAGGAAGGCTCCCATTATTTGCATAATCAAAGGAAGGAAAAGATACATATTTATCATTTTCCTCTAACAAGCACCAAAACTGTCTTTTCATTACTTCTCGGAGAATCTTAATGAGTATCTCCTTGGTGCTTAAAAAAACATAACTGGAATTCACAGCAATTCTCACCCAGTTATATTGCCTCTAAAAGTAACTACCCAATATTTAGGGTTATGTGCCTCTCCCAACACTGTCTTGAGCAGACTTCAAAGGCAGAAACAAACTTTTGCAGAAGACCTCTTTGGAATGATTGGCTTTTCTGTTCTATTTAGAAAACAGTACAGCATCTTTTAACCAACTATGCCTGTACCAAGAGCTGCAGCATGACCAGTACTGCCACCTATGATCCCTTCTTTTTCCCTTCCTCATTCTTCTTAGACAATCACTCCGTGTTTTGTTCCATCTCTATTTCACAGTGTAATTATTTCGTAGCCTTGGCAAAAACAATTTGGGAAGGAAAAAAAAGAATCATATAGCTCAGTAGAGTCTGAAGTGCAAGGGGATAGTCCGCAGTCATTTATTGCAGGAAAATAATTCTAATCTGGACAAGGGCAGACATGGGTTCAGGAGCTACACTTAACAGATGAGTCCCAAACAGGACTCAACGAGTACTCTAAATCTATTTCTATGTATCTGTATTGAGGCCTGCTAGGTAATGAAAACACTTTGAATTGTTATTATTACTATTATTGGGAGTGTGTTTGGAAGAACAGCTTCATACCTTTATTGTGCAATTTTGAATTGCATTATAATGTTTATTTAGAGTGCCAAAATCACCTGAGTTCATCTCATGAAAGAGACACTATTATATACACTTGGTAATTTTTTTAATAGAGAGTTTAAACAGTCCAGAGTAATCCACATTAATTATTCATGTGTTGGAGAAAAATAATGAAAGTCAATGCAGAAAGTCATAGTCTCTTAAAGTTCTTGAAGGAAAAAGAATAATATTAGGTAAAATTCAATGGACTGTGGCACCAAGATTTATCTATATAATTTACCCTGGGAATTTGAATTGCAAATGAAGCTGCAGCATTCTCTAGTATGAGACAGAGTTATGGAAAATAGGTCATACAAGAATACTGGTAGCACTGGTAGCACATCAAAGTTAACAGCAATTAGTGAAGATGCTTAAAACTTTTCCCTTTCCACCCAAAAATTAAAGAATTTTATAAATGTTTATGTACTAGAATATTTTTTTAAGCTACCAAGAACTCAGCTGTTCCAATCAGTACAAATAATCTCTTGACATTTAATCAATGTGCAGCACCATGTGGCTTTGTTCAAGTCCTGTTGGACTTGTAGCGTGCGTAACCGCGTACAGGGGCATCACTCCGCTTTCCCGTCTGGGATTGATGTTGAGAGGCAGACTTAGGACAATACTTTGTTATGCTGATAATGGCTTACATCTATCCTGTACTGATCCCAAATCATTCCAGACAGTAGTTTAAATTCATCACAGAGTAAAATGATCCACTTCTTTCTTTTGTGAAATTACACTGATTTCAAAGAAAATGTGGAACTGAGTGAATGGTCCTGATTTTGACCAGTAATTGGGCTCTAATTACTCCTGACTCACCCTGATGTATCTGAGGATAGCATTAGAACCAGCTGTCCCAGAATATATTATGCCGTTGTCTCCGTGAAGTAGCTCTGCCTACCCTGTGATACCAGTGAGATGTTTTTTTCCCCATGGCTAGCTGTTGAGAGGCAGGCACCATAGTGACACATATCAGAGAAGGAGTTAAGAAAAAGACTAATCATTAAAGCAATTTGGGGAGGAAGCCAAGAAAATTAGAGATAATTCTGAAACATGACAAATGCAATGCAGGCAGAGTAGCACCAGAATTCATATTCTGGTTCCTTCCTAAAAAGTACACAAAAGACAATATTTCTCTTTCTAGAAAAAAAGGTCATTAGAAGACTAGACCTCCCAGATTCCAGAAGATCATCTAACTGTTAAATTGCTTTAAACAACAAAGAAAAATTGCCCTTGAGAAAATTAATTTATTTAGGAAAAAAAATCAGAAGCCTGGATGACTTCAGGACTTTATGTAGTTGCCTTTCACCACTAACAACAGACAAAAGTCATTACTATATTATAGTCATATAGTCACCATCTCTCATTAGCTTAGCCTCTAATGCCTATTGATTTTGATGGAATCTAAGTGTCTGTGAATTAGGGCCTGAATGTCTACTTTTTTGTTCATATTTATTATTTTTGTTATTTTTCCTCTGTAAATCACAGAATCATAGAACGGTTTGGGCTGGAAGGGACCACAAGGATCATCTAGTTCCACCCTCCCCACCATGGGCAGGGAGACCCTACACTAGACCAGGTTGCCCATCCAACCTGCCGTGAACACTTCCAGGGATGGGGCCTCCACAGGTTATCTGGGCAACCTGTTCCAGTGCCTCACCACCCTCACAGTAAAGAATTTCTTCCTAACGTCCAATCTAAATCCCTTCTCTTTTAGTTTAACCCATTCCCCCTTGTCCTGTCACTACACTCCCTAAGAAACGGCCCCTCACCAGCTTTCCTGTAAGTCCCCTTTAGGTTTTGGAAGGCCACGATTAGGTCTCCCCGGAGCTGCCTCTTCTCTAGGCTGAACACCACCAGCTCCCTCAGCTTGTCCTCATAGGAGACGTAATAACCTCCAAAGTGTCTTGTGCAAAACTTGTGCAATAGAAGGAAAAAATTTAGAACTTCTATTGAACAGAAAAGAAAAAGATGTTAACAAACAGTTGATGTTGCATATCCCCTGAGTATGTGAATATCCTAAAGAGGAGATACCAAGCTGCTTATAAGCCAGATATACTAGCAAGGTTTCCACTTTACAGTCCAGCACACTGGAATTCTAGTAATTCTAGTCTTGGTCCTCATTTTTGCTGCTGGCCTCAGCAAATCATTTCACCATGACTTTCCCTCTGTATTTAGTGTTTCTTATCTAGTTAAATGTTAAAATTTATGATAGTTATCATGTGTATATAAATGACTCGTAAAATGGAGATCTGGTCAAGGTTGGAGCGCTCATGATCGTTGTAATACAAATAATAACCTTTGTATGCCTTTGTTCAACTTCTCTACATCTCACAGAAATGTTTTGACCCTCAAAGAAAAGGTACTGGGAAGCATTCAGTACAATACAAACAAGCATTTCCTCAAGAGTAGGTTTTTAATGGTGATTTAATTAAAGCACTGGCCTCCACTTCTTCTCAAAAAGTGCAGGGATTTCAAAAGAGAATGTGAAAGAGCTCCTTGCCTACCACTGAACTCTACAGTACATGAGCTTTTGAGTTTATACTCCCAGAGATGCTGGGTGGGGTGGTGGCAGGAGACGGAAAAGTATGGCAAGGGACAAGAATTGTAGTTAGGGCCCTGAAGTCGCCGAGTATCACACAGGCAAGGAGACCTGCAAGCCTCAAGGGACAAGATGTACAAATTTCTGTATGGCTTCAGGAACACTGTCATTCTGTCTTGACTTATTATACTTCTAATGAAGTGATAGATTGTTCTTCAAGTCTCAGCTCAGATTGCTGCTTTCTACTCTGTTTGACTTATCTAACAGTTTGATTGTAATGAAAGGGAAAATGAGGTACATATAAAGTAAGGAAAAAGTATGTCTGAACCTTGTGTCCATCCTTTATCATACTCCTTTTGGATGAGCAGGAACTGCAGTCAGCATGATTACACTGCAGTTACAACTCGTAAAACCTGTACTATATACGTTATGTGTAGCACACTGGAGTTGTATCATGATCCACCTGAGGATAACAATCCACTTCTGAGAACAAGTGAATGCTGGTGTTGTATATTTTTCATATTCCCATCTAAACTTAAGCTGAAGACTGAAGTCAAGGGCATTTTAATTTCTTTAGCATCACTCAAAGTCTACAAATCATGTTTGCTGAAAAAAATTCCATACAGAAGGCAACATATCTCACAAAAATATGCAGGTACTTCACTGAATTTCTACACATCTAGTCATAATAACGCGTCTTACAAAAAGCCAAATACCTTTTACTGCTTGCATTTATGCAGCAATCTTTATTCCTGTCATTACAGCCTCCTCTGTGCTCATTCCCTATCCCATCATGGATGTTCTTTGCTCCTGAGAGTTACCAGGTAGAAGGCACATAAGGAAAAGCAAAGGGAATGGGGATTTTTGCATCACTGTTCACCAACGGGAAACTGCCTCCCAGCTTCCTCCACTGCCACACAACGCCGCTCTGAACTCCAGAGCTGGCTGTGCCTGCTGACTCCAGCCTCTCACTAGTAATAATTAGCACAGGCCCTACGCAACAAAAAAAGAATGGGGTATATTAAATTCACAAAGGGATAACTAACATTTACTTCAGACAGCTTTTTTTTTTTTTTAAATATAGAGAATGAAGATGGATCAGGAAACTTAGAAACTTGGAAACAGTAAGAGGTAGCGATTTAGAAGAAAACACTGGAGAGACAACCATGGTTTTACAGAGGAAATAATAAACACTTCACTATGCAATAAGCAAAGAAAAAGAATGTACAATAAAAGAGGAAATGGGAGAAAACAAGAGACTCTGAGAAAGTGAAGCAAAATAATCTTCACAGAAATGTGTCTAATGTATGATGAGTGAAAAGGGACAAAAAGTCCAAAGTACAGAGATAAGCCAGTGGCAAAGAACAGACCCGAGTTTTCCTGATAGCATGTTATGCTGTCACGGGATTTCGGAGTATTTAGCAGAAGAGGGTTCTCTCATTTCTTGCAGGCATCCTGAGAACAGAAGTTGTTTTACAGTAATCCCATTGATAGTTTGCAAGACTATTCCAAAGTATCATTAATTCAAGACTGGATTTTAATTTTTTTCCTTCAAAAATGCTTGGTGATAATATTTCATGAAGTTCCAGACGTGAGTCTCCAGTCTACAGTTGACTGTAAGTTGACTGGCATTTGCATAATTCTGTGAGACATGATATTCAATGAGGTTTAGAATCAGTCTGGCACCTCATATGGGAGCCTTCTTAAGAATCCTTAAATTATTTTAATGAACCAGTATTATTCAAAACAATATTTTTTTTTCCTTCAGGATTTGAACTTCAGCCAAATCACTAAACCATAATCTTTAGAAGTATTCTTGGAGACTTTCTATGTGATGAATATCTTACAAATCTAATCTTGTGTTGTTTTTGAATTTAATCCTCTGCAGACAGCAAGGAACAATGTGTATGCAATGTTTTGTACATCAATGTGTTTACAAAAAATACTAATTATAAGACTCTTTTAAAAAGCACAAAAAAACCAGCAAATAAATCACCCAAACAAAACAAAGCTTTGTGACCTTTATCCTCTGTTCTACAAGCTATACATCATGCAGCAGAAGTACAGGAACAATATTACAATTATGCCCAAATGAGTAAATAACATTGGTTTTATTACAGCGCAACTTCAAATGAAGTTTTCTTTCAAACTAATATGAGATTGCAACAAGCATGTCTGAAAGCTCTGAAATAGTTTCATAACAGGTATGTCAAAAAATGCAAAACCTGGAAGAGTGATGTGTTATTACACACTAGCTTGTACACGGAAACAATACAGAGCTACATCTCTTCATTTAGCTTTGCTGAGAGTGAAGCTTAACTATCAAATTCACAAGTACTACCCTTTTTGAGAAGGTGTCTTCAGTTTCCTGGAGACAGTTGAAGAGTATCAGGTCAAGGACCAGAACAACAATCACTGTATCTACAGTTCTCTTCCTTTTGTATAATCTCCTGGAACATTTCCGCTGAGGGAGATGTGGAAAAAAAATTGGAGCTCACAGGATATGAGCTGTATTGTTATTCTGCTGTTGAAAAACGTGCACTGGCAGACTCTTGACTGGAACTTGGCTCAGGATAGTCTCAGGATTTTTACAGCTAAGAGGTTTTGTCTATCAATTCAACTTTCCTTTAGTTATTAATGTAATGTCAGAACAACTAAAACAACAATTACTTTGCATCACCTTCTGTGTAATCACCACAAACAGTTTTCACAATTTTACATAGCTAAAAACATGAAGTTCAGTGAAAAAACAGAGTGGCCCAAGTATGCTGGAGTACTACATCAGAGTAAAACAGCTCTTCATCTTCCCAATTTAAACAGAGTATGAGGACAGGGCACAACTGTGATGGAATGGGAGAGGGGCTGCTCATGGCTGTGAACACACGAACATACCTGCATCCTCCCTACCTCCCAGAAAATCCTTATTTTCCTTATATTCACCAGCTCTGTCCATTGACATATGATGATATAATAGCATGCAATTCATGTAACTCTGGGTTAAATGTAGAACACACATAGAAAATATAATTACTACACATTTACTCTTGCTTTTAGTTGTAATGTTTTATTTACAAAGAGATATAAAAGTGTCTGCACACTTTCAAAACAACTGGGTACTATAGCCTCTTATCACTCCAAAACTTCCAAGCCTCTACCCACACTGTCAATAAAGTCTTCTCTAGGGACGTGATTCCCTTGTCGTCATTCTTTGACAACACTACAACTTTGCTCTAATCTGTTCTCCACCACACCACCGTAGCCCACCTAATCTCATGGAGATAACCTCAGGGGAGACCTGATCGCTCTCTACAACTACCTGAAAGGAGGTTGTAGTGAGGAGGGTGTCGGTCTCTTCTCCCAAGTAACAAGCGATAGGACGAGAGGGAATGACCTCACGTTGCGTCAGGGCGGGTTTAGGTTGGATATTAGGAAAAACTTCTTCACGGAAAGAGTAGTGAGGCATTGGAATAGACTGCCCAGAGAGGTGGTTGAATTGCCGTTCCTGGAGACATTCAAAAACTGTGTAGATGTGGCACTCCAGGACATGGTCTAGCAGGCATGGTGGTGTTAGGTTGACGGTTGGACTTGATGATCTCAAAGGTCCTTTCCAACCTTAGTGATTCTATGATTCTATGGACTGTACAGTTCACTAAGGACTTTGTGAGCAGGACAGTAGTTTAGGCCATGGATTACCCCTGCCAACCACTACCTTTCCAGATGGGTGAACACCTTTATTGCTATAACTAGCTTAGTGTATAAGTCCAGAATGCTAACAGCCAGCCTCAGAAAAGATTATGCAGTCTTCTTTCCTTTTACAATCCACATAGTTAACTTCACAACATTTGCATTCCCAGACGGGTAACTGATTCTATACCCTGAAGAAGTCTTTTTTTAAAAAAAAAAAAAGTTAAATATATCAGAAGGAAAAACTTACTAGTTCATTACTTCATCAAAGCTTTTTAAATAGAATTTTTACTAAAATAACCTAGGAGATTTAAGGTGACTCACGAATGCCTAAAAATATGGAAGCTATTTTCCTCCTGTGTTTTTTCCTTTATGAGGAAGGGAAGCTAAAAGTACTTTGCTGTTGTTTCTTGTTATTTTCTGCTTAATTTCTACCTTCCCTTTTTGCAAGAATAATAACGTACATTATGTTTTACTGGAGAAGCTCCTGAATGCGTACCACCTGTATCAGCAGGAGGCATGGCAGACAAAAAGCACTAACCACACAGTTGCAATTACAGATCAAAGATGACTGCTAATCTTACTAACTGCTACGTGCTAGTTCTCCCACTTTCAGTCAGAGCCATCCACTGCAAAACAGAATCAATGTTTTTCTTTGAAAACTACAGGTCTATATTTGTATTACGCATGGATGAACATACATATATCAAACATGTATGTGTTATACATGTATTATATACATAGGATTTCTTTTATTATTATTATACTAAAATAGAGATGAAATTTGTTGCCAAAACAATGGCATCTAGTGCCAGCTAAGGTACCGTAAACTAAGATACCCACCCAGCACTGAGAGATATGGCACAGGACCCGTGGGAGATTCAGTCCTTTCTGGAGCGTCAGGGAGGTTAGATTGGGCAGAATACAGCACCTGAAACAACACAAAGTGCTCTTCTGGAGGCAACTGAATCCAGCCTCGTTTTCTAAAATAATTGAGGTGACCCATGCCATAAAAGTCCTATTTTAGTCAACTGGTCTTGCAGGTTTCTCTGTAGCGATCTTATAGGTAAATTCTTAGAGGTAAATGCCAACTGTCTAAGTACTACCATTACCTGAGATGAAACCCCTGTACTGTCTTCATTCAGATGTCAAAAACCAAAATTCTAGCTCTTCAAAACTGGAAATTTTGAGAAAACTCAATTGTCTGGATACCCTTGAAAAATACAGATTCAAAGGATACGAGGACTGAAGAGGAAGGAAAAACTCAAAAGGAGGCACTGTTTGTTATATTTAACTTCTTCATGAGGTTTTCAGATCTGTTGAATGTCTCTTCTTGATACCAGTTCTGTTGGTATCGTAACCTTTGCTCACCTGCTCCTATGTGCCTCATTTTCCAGTGTTGCAGATGGTTGTATTCCCACAATATAGCATGCAGCAGTCACCAAGGGAATACTTTGTTTGCGGTATAGGCACTGACAGGCCTTCCTAACAAGTCTGGATTCTAAATGTTCAGGACAGGAATAGGAGTTAAAGCAGACTGGAAAAGAGCTCTTGCTGCATTACTGAAGAGATACTGTTCCTCCACTAAACTAGGAACAGAAAAGTGAATTCACCTTTATTTCTACTTGAAAAGAGGAGAAACATGTTTTTGCTTCCCTGTGTGTTTCTTTAGTCACACAGAATGCCTTCCATTATTTATAAGCAACTCTGTGAATCAGAAATAACTCCACTCTGAAAGGCACACAATTTTGCCTGTGTTATGGTAGAGATGGAGGCGTAGCACATGAGAAAGTAGGCCCACCCTGGCTTTTAAAGGAGAAAGTAGGAAACAGCTAAATAACTTTGCATGATATTTTTAGGATCCATTTCTAAAAGTACTTGAAATTATCTAAATATTGTTGAATATTCTTAGAAAAATTCATCTTAAAACATGAAGATCTTCCATGGAGACCTAAGGCTCAGAGATGCAGTCACCATGCCAGGTCACTGGCACATAATGAAAGACAAGTTTGTGTGATGGAAACAAATCTAATGAGTTCATTTTTAAATACAAGCATTTCATAATGAATATTCAGCAAGACAGCTGCAGCCCAAAAATTATCCACTGAACGTAGCCAGGAATGGTTTCAAACAATCATTGCATACATGAAACAGTCTAGAACATTCCTCACAGGTTTGCCTCTAGCCTAAGTATTTGGGATTATAGTTTTTTGTTGTGCGTGTTATGTCTACCTAAACAGTATTTAAAAGGCAGTTTTGAAAACTAACAGGATTTCTTTTCTGGAAGCACTAAGGTTTTTGATTCTAGAAATGTTCATCTGCCAACTTAAAAATGTTCATCTGTGGAAGTAAGGCAATGATTTAGGAAAATTCATTGTCTTGGGTTTTGGTATTTTTTTTCCTTTCAGCTCAATGTAAAGGTAGAATTTCATTCTGTTCTTCTGCAGTCAATATTTGAGCTGAAATTGTTTTGATGGGGTTTACCCTAGATTATGCTGGCTGCTTAAAGAACTGTATGATAAAGGAAATTAACTTCAATCTTCCTTGCATTACTGTTTAATCACTGTAAAATCATGGGGCAATAAACCAGTCCGTAGAGAAGACTGTCGTCAAATATATACACACGCATATATATAAACAAAAGAGAAAATAACTGAACTACAACATTCAAGCAGGACAGCACCCACCACCCTCAAACCAGGATGCATGGCTTCATAACTGTTTATAAGGCATTGATATTCACTATTTCTTCCATCTCTGAAGTTGTTTTAACCGTACACATAGCAGTAAAATTTTGCCACCTTAAAATTAATGGCAAACTTGCACTTGTGGCAACTGGCTCTGAGAACGTTATTTTGCAGATTTATACTACTGATCAGAACATAAAATTTCATTGCCGGACAATGAGGAGATGTGATAGAACAACAAACAGCATATTTTTAGACCATCACCTATACTGGTAGTAATGAAGCTTAAAACCTGATGAGATCTCATTCATACAAAATTTCTAGACATTCCTCTTTTCAACACATAAACCTGGGTACCAGTTACTGCATTATGCATTCTGCAGAAAACAATGAAAAACTAATACTCTGTAACACAGAAAATAGGCACGAAACTAGAGATTCTAGTTATCTAAAACTATCTTAGTTAGAAGGTTAATTTTTAGTTTGACAAGCAAGATTCATTCTCTATTTCTGTGCCCCACTGCATCTGAATCCCTGAATGATCCCTACAGAAAAAGTGTGAAGGAGCAAAAATGTAAGGCCATTTCAAGTCTATTTCAAGTACTGTAGGAGTTTGACAGTATTTCATTTTTCAGCATATGCTAAAACACCGTGGGATGACTTTATAGCTTCTGCAGCTTCATGCAGATAAATATGGCTAGATAGGATCTGGATGTTTCATGCAGTCAGAAAGATGTAAGGAACCGCACCAGCAGGTCACATTCCGCAGTACGGTCCTTATAGACAACAGCAACGTAGGAGCCCTCCATAACTAGTTACAGCAACTGGAATCCAAGCACAAAGCCACAGAGACCACATCCAAGCTCATTTGCCCAGTTCACAAAAAGGCTACAGAGGATCTGAATTGTACTTGACTGTAGTAGGCTAGTTCACTTTGGGCCAATATCTCAAACATTGGTGGATGACTAATTTATGACAACTGACTGAAGAAGTTTCATTTTTAATGAAAATGATTCAAAGCTAGGAGAAATAATGTGGAAGGAAAAAAGAATAAATTCCTGTGATATGACCCAGTTCAAGCTTAACTCTATGTATGCTATTCCTGCACAGTGAACTTTTTGCTCCCATTTTGTTTCCTGTTCTTCTGCTCTGTAGAAGGCAGGACTGCTGACCATTTCCAGCCGAGACCTTTTCAATTTCCATACTCCAAGGGCTCCTTTATAGCTCCTCAGCTCAGCAGAAGGAAACACAGGCAACAGAAGATGGAATGTTTTTCTTTCCCTTTTATGACAGCTGCCATTTGGTCAACTGAGGTGGCACCAATAGCACAATAAAACCACCAGCATGAAACTTAATGCATCCCACAATATGATGCAAGTTTTAACAACATCAGGCAGGCCATTTGCATCAGGGGAGCTCTGTCTGGATGTGGATACTGGCTCTGAGAGTGGCCGTCAGAAGATATTCAGGGAAAACCGTTCCAGTGTGTGGCCACACACGGTGTAAAAACCTGAAGTTGGGAGCTGTATCTAGACGGTAGTATCTGAGAAGTATGAATTCCTTTTCAGAGCTCATTTATTCTTTTGGCTTCCTTGAGACTCCTCAAAGCCCAAGTGACAGGCAGGTAAATAAATATCTACTTTTATCAGGCAGAAGAAAATGTGTTATATAATGTGTGCCAGATGTTGTGAAAAGTTAGCAATTAACAGTCCTAGCAATGGTCTCTGTGCCATTTGTGTATCTCTCTTTGCCTTAAAGATCTTACAGTCTAGACAGATGGCATAAAATACTCCAGCAGAACAGAAAAAATGTCTAGCCTGACACTTGGTAAAGTTGTTATTATTTTTTTATTATTTTTTTTAAAAAATACAGGAATGGGTGACAGGGTGGGGTTTTTTCTGTCTTAATGAATCAGGCCTTCTGGTTCCTAGTGTCTGATACAGTACTATTAGACCAAAATGCTTTCGTGTTTTTCTCTTACTTTCTCAGTACATTACCTTTCCCACATATATTAAACAACTTTTTTAAGTCATCAGCAAAACACAAACTGCTTTAGAGGCCAGAAAGCATTACCACCTTCATTACAGTCCAATTAGATCATCAGTAAAGTGAAGATAATATCATTTTCCTATTCTTCAGTCATAAAATAAGTGCTAAGGCATAAAAGATTCAAATATTCGAGTTTAGGCTAGTGTGGAAATCAGGTTTCAGTGTATTTAATCTTTCTGCCTTTAAACAGCAATTTTTACTTCCAATAAATTCAGAGAGTCTTCTGGGATCTAAATGCCAAGGAGATTTAGATAGGGTAGGGTATTTTGTGTTCATATGAGGAAAGTTATGCAAACATGCACCGATTATATCCAACTAACAGCATTTTTCATGCTAATGAAATTTTCTTCCTTTGTGCACCGAACAGTATTTTCAACTTGAGCATTTTCATAGAATCACAGAATCACAGAATGGTTTGGGTTGGAAGGGACCACAAGGATCATCTAGTTCCAAACCCACCACTATAGGCAGGGACACCCTCCACTAGACCAGGGTGCCCAAAGCCCCATCCAACCTGGCCTTGAACACTTCCAGGGATGGGGCCTCCACAGCTTCTCTGGGCAACCTGTTCCAGTGCCTCACCACCCTCACAGGGAAGAATTTCTTCCTAATATCTAATCTAAATCTGCCCTCCTTCAGTTTAAAGCCATTACCCCTTGTCCCATCACTACAAAAATAATTCAACTTAAAATTAAAAAACAAAATTAAAATTATTATTTCATTTATCCAAGCAGTAATGTGTATCCAAAAGAAAACACAAAATCCATGGGTCACATATTATGGTTTTACTGCTCTTTGAGGTACTACAAAGTTTCTGACTTTTCCTTTCCAGTGGGCAAATACATGAACATATACATCTAATTAAAACATTTGAAAGGACTTGCCACAGTTTAGCCAAGCATATGAATCTTCTGGGAAGAATAAAACTTGCAAAGTTCAAGGTCGAGAGATGGAACTTTTGGAAACGTATTAGCATGTGATAAAAGAGGGCAAGAACAGAAACTTTATACACTCACTACGTAACCTGTGCCACCTGCTCTCCTATAAAAGTGCTCAGTTCTCCTCTGAATTGCTTCACAAGTTTTATGTGAGTAGAATCTTTTCAATACATCTGAGGATTAATTAATACTGCTAGTTTACATCTGAAGCATAACATGTAATATTTATAATTGTGCACTAGGGGTCTATCACTTTTAGGAAAGAAAATTTATCCTACAAAAGAGCACAGTGCACCTAACTGTAGTAGCACTGAAGAAAAATGCCAAGGGTTATGCTAGTTGCCTGCAGTTGCTTGTATTCGGCTTTTCACATGATAATTAATGACAAACATAACTGTAAACTTCATTGCAAGAATAATTATCATTTACACATGGATTTAGAAAAAAAACATAAATATCAGAATGTATATTTCCAGCTAAGCAACAAAATAATGACTGGTGTCTTCATTACACATACATTTGCTCAATAGAATTCAGAATTGCAAATGAAACCAAAACTCATTATGTTTTATTAGACAAGCAAGCAAGTCTCCCACTTTGGAAAGGAATAAAAGATGTTTGCAACTGCTGCTCTTCACAACACTCACAACAGCCTCCCTCAGCTGGAACCTCTCACCGATGGCAGAAAAATAACAGTAGATGACATTTAAACTGATTAACATCTTTGTGCTTTCTCTGCTACACAAACAAGAAATTTTCATTCTGTAGAGGATGACTTTAAGAAAATTACATTCATTCATTTCATGAGTATTAGTGGTCATTTTGACACCTGATTAGAATTACGTTTGAGAACACTGGATGAAAAATTATTATCAGCAAATGCAGCCTGCTTGAACTCCACCTATTTTTAGCCAATTTTGCTATTAATTAGCAGTACAGATCCCCACTAGGATAACAAGAACAAGTTCCGGACACTCAACCATCAAGAAATGGAACAGAAAACGCAGCATGAGCACACTAAAGGTGACAGTCCTTATGCAGAAAACAAAACGGACTATGAGAGAATCTATGGAAAGAGCACAGCACAAACTCCTGATGTTTAACTTCTCCATAATAATGTGTACAAGTGATCAGAAGCCAAAGTAGAAAAGATTGTACTAAAGTAAAAATTAGCAAATCAAAAAAAGGAGTCTGGAGGAGTGCTAAGTTAAAGCAAGTGTATTATTCAGTGCTTTGGAAGAAAGCATAAGCACACAGATATTTGAAACCAAAAATCAAGCTGTCATGGTGTGAGAAGCCCAAGTGCTACAGAAGAATATTGTATGAATTCTAAGAAATGCTTACAAAATTAATTTGCTTTTACTTCTCAGTGAATGAAAAAAAAACACCCAAACACCAAAACTCAGTTTACTACCAGTTAAAAATCTCTATTGAAGGTCTTTTCTCAATCCTACAGCTATATTACCTTCAGACTTCCCTGCACACTGGCTGCATTTCATGGCATACATCATCTATGCAAACAGAGGTAAACACACAGCAGCAAAATGGAAGATTTTACCTGAATTCATATTTCTAGTATTCATAAATACATAACCAAAATGCAACCAATTTTGGATTGGGCATTCCTTGCACCTTACAATTTTTCTCATGCAAAGATTGGTTTCTAAAATAAAAATTCAAAGATATTTTCATTACCTTGTATAGTTTGATCCTAAACAGTCCTCCCAGACAATATACTACTTGAATGAAACAAAGCCACATGCTAAGAATAGCAGAAACAAAACACTGAGGATGATAAATAATACAGATACTTTGAGCACAAGTCGGAAAGCGTCTTATCACAGGCTTCTATGTTTAAACTGACTTTGCGCAATACATTTTCCAGTCAAGGAGACTTTTGAAAGAAAAATGTCCCTAGTGTTGACTTTTTTGTAAATGAAATGTTTAAAGCTCACCTTGATTTAATTAATCTGTATAGTTTCTATATGTGCAAGAAGTTAGATACCAGAGATTCAATTACTCTCCCATGCCAAGAGCAGAAATTAATATATAAATAAATAAAGAGATAAGTTCTCTGCTCTGCTAGAGAAAGAAATGCTTAATGAATCCAAGGCTATTCAAAATATTTATACCCTAAATAAACCTTCATCAGTCACCCTAGTAAATTCTTAAATTACCAGGTGGCAATGCATCTTGCTGCACACATCTTTTCCTTTAGAAAAAAGGCTGTAGAGGGCATGTTTGCCATATGCCATTTAACACCACCATCTAAATTTGCTAGGAATCTCTTTGCGGGTTCCTTCATGCTAGATTGTGTACTGGAACCCAAAAAATTACCCCAATCAGTGCACTTTGTTAGCACGTTGGTGTACTGCTTCCAAATCCCAAGCTGGTCAACAATATCTGCATTTGATTATAGCACTCTTTATCCATAAAGAGGAGGGTCAACATGCCATTTAAAAGAGGTAACAGGACATCCAAGAGTCTAAGTCCTCAGCTGCTACATGCTTAGACTGAATTTCCTGTACCCACTCAGCTCACTGCAAAGAGTGGAGAACAATATTCAAAATATTTAAATTACCACAGAAGGTGAACTCCCAAACAGACGGAGCACAAGAGAAATGGAGTAGCTATGGACTGAATATGTTATAGACCACCTGGTTGCCTTAGGAAGGAGATTTTTTCTACCAGCAAGCCCCAGAGTTGTCACAGCACCATTCAAAATAATCAGAACAATAACCTGCAATTCTTACACTTGCATTTCTTGGATGATAACATGATGGTAGGTTGTATATCAATGTCTTCTGCAGACTTTCCATGCCTCTTTTAGGAAAGAAAACATCTGCATTTGTATAAATATGTACAAGTCAGCAGTAAGGATAATTTTCTTCAATAATAAAGACTTCATGAACAGCTCACTTTGTAGTGACTCTTTTACAAAAGACGAGTAATTAAGACATTAACAAAAAAAGCACGGTCTCCTAGTCACCTGCCACAATCGTGTAACCACCAGGCTTCAGACCAGGGCAGTTTTGAGGCAGCATCCACTGCTTTGACACATAACAAGGAAAATGTGTCCAGGCTCATCCCATTGAGCTACTCTGCCGTACAGGGAAGGGCAGCCTCCTCAGGTGTTTGTGGCTACAGGGATAAATAAAAGCCCCTGAAATAATGCTTCCCCCCAGAATGAACCCAAAGGATCATCATAAACCCTACAGAGCCCATAGGTCTCACCCCTCAGCGGTGTATAACCAAACACCAGTGGGGGAAAGCCAGAGAGGTAACCTGTACTGAATTCTCAGCAATGCAGGTAACCGCAGCTGTTGCAGTTCCGATATGAACGGCATATTCTCCTACTGCTCTCACAGCCTGGCTGAAGTCAGCACTTGACTGAAGACCAGATGGCTAATCCCAAAGCCAGAAAAGCATGAGGAAGCCTTTTGAAGAACATGACATATTTCCATTAAAGTACCTTGTAGGAGTTCCAATACAGAGAAGAACCCGTAACAGTGAGCCCCTTCCAAGTATGCCTCAGAGAATATATACCTTAATTATACATTAACATTTCTGTAAATTTAAGTTCCAGGTGCACATTAAATCAAACTTCTGAAAGCTGAAGAGTGGTAGATGTGACCATGTAATTTTAAAAAAAGACTTATTTGCTGAACAGAGATTGATTGAGAGATCTGTGGGAAAATGGTCTCTGCGTACATAATTAAAAAACTATGACAGCGTCTGTGTGCAAAGGGAGCAATTTAAAACAGGTGTTTTCCAGCTTAAAGTGCCAAATGCTATAGCCAAAGACCTGGCCACACGTAATAACCTTGCCACAAAGGCGGCTAATGGTATCCTGGGCTACATTTGAGGAGTGTTGACAGTAGGTTGAAGGGGTGATCCTTCCCCTCTACTCAGCATTGGTGAGGCCACACCTGGAGTACTGGGTCCAGTGCTGGGCTCCTCAGCACATGAACATGCTGGAGAGAGTCCAATGCAGGGTCACAAAGATGGTTAAGGGACTGAAGCGTCTCTCCTGTTAGGAAACTCAGAGACCTGGGGCTGTTGAGCCTGGAGGAGAAGCCTCAGGGAAGATCTCATTAATATCTACAAATACCTGAAGGTAGAGTGCAAAGAAGACAGAGACAAGCTCTTCTTAGCGGTGCCCAGTGACAGGACCAGAGGCAGTAGGCACAAACTGAAACACAGGAGGTTGCCTCTGGACATCAGGAAACACTTTTTTTACTGTGAGAGTGACAGCCCTGGCACAGGTTGCCCAGAGATGTCGTGGCATCTCCCTCTCTTAGAGGTACTCAAAAGCCATCTGGACATGGTTCTGGGCTCTAGGTGGTCCTGCCTGAGCAGGTAGGTTGGACACGATGACCTCCAGAGGTCCCGGTCAACCTCAATCATTCTGTGATTCTGCAAAAAAAAAGCTAACTCACCAGTTAAGCTGAACTCAAAAAAAATCACTTCTGAATGCCCACACAGAGTGGGTGTGTAACAAATGTGGCACAACAAATCCCCCTTAAATTCACACTTTAAATAATTTAGGTTATCCTGTTTATATGTGCACACGCAGAAAAACTCTAAGAAGCAAAATTTTCATATTTTGGGCATGTGTTTTCTCTACTCTTGTTTTAAAGGGAAAAAAATCTAATTATCTGCAACTGTAGCAAACCCTGTGCGACAGCAGCCATCTGCTCTACAGAACAGGCCTTCAACTTTTCCCCTATAAGACTATACCCTTTGCTAAAAGCAGTAGAAGACCTTGACTTGGGAATTCATTTCCACGAGTCCACTCTTTCCTCTCATACTGCTTTAACAGATTTCAGGCTTTCCTTCCTCGAGGAGGGTTATTTCTGCAAAGGTGGTGTGCGCTTACACTTGGGTGGTTCACAGTGTTACTCCATTTTGGGGATAAAAGTGGGAAGAACACTTTCAAATCAAAACATAACAAAACATTTCTTTCTATCTAAAAGTTTAACTAGATTTCTAACTACATCGGAATATTTATTCCACAAATTGGAGTAGCAGAGCAGTTGAGTACTTTCATTTTAAAAATACCGAGTAGCAAATGATCGTATGTATTTCTTAAAAACATTTTCTAGCTGAAGTTGGAAGCTACATACAGTAATTTAATCTACAACAACATGAAGGGCACATGCCAGGAAGTGCAAGAGATCATCAGCAAAGACATTAACCTGGTCTGTCACAAAATGTTGCAAGAAAAATAAAACAAAATCACAGTAAATACTCCATATTTAAAATAGTAGTACATGTAAATAAAATACCTTAGTTATATAAAAATGGAAACATAATTTCCAAGTTGAAAGAGTTCCTTCAACTTTTTCCTATATAAGTTAATAAAAATTTTCCTAACCTATTTTCAATAACAAGAAGGCAAATGCACATAACTAAAAGCATATCACTATTTCAGTTTTAAGACTACTGAAGGAGAAAGGACATCACACTTAGGGGGATTCCAAGTTGTCAGCGGTGCCTTATTTTTCACAGCTAGGTCTTTGCCAAACCATTTAAAAGCAAGCTTGCTATTTTGCACATCACTAACGCCTACCCATCCTTCACATTTCACTCCACTAGTGCCCTTTTGTATTATACATCAAAGCACAGACCTCTTAAATAGCATGTTGGAAAAAAACAAGAGACGCTGTAATGTTACTTACATTCCATCACACTGGTACTCCTTGCTTTTACTTGTCATTCTCTTTGAATCCCCTATTGAAGCGACACATCGGGACGTGGATATACTACAGATGGAGCATGATTCATCAGGAGTATATGGCCCCACTTTCAACACAAAAATGCTTTTAGAAGATATCCAAGTTCATTGACTCAATGTTTCTCACTAGAGGTTGTTTTAACACTGGTTTTCTTCATTTTCTTGTGCCGGAGTAGCGTTGTCTTTTTCCCTGCATCCCTGCTTCTGAAGTCAAGCAGCGTGTTGCTAAAGCCCCTAAGATGTAGGCACTGGCTAAAGTTAAATAAGCCTCTGCTAAAAATCTTTGTGCTGCTTGCTAGATTGTTCACCTCATTCTGCCTTCTTGTAGTCAAAACCAGTACTTGAATGAGTTTTATGAACTTTATGAGATAATTTTAACAAATCCTGACAATTTGCTGATCTCACAAATATCTGAAAACAGCCTTGTAGATATGAGAAACCACAGCAACCTAACCAGGATAAAGCAGTGAAAAGAGATAAAAGGACAGAGGGCAAAATAAAAACAATCCTGATAGTTTTAGACGTAATTAAAGATATTAAAAACATACTGTTGGCAGAAAATCTTCATAGCCGGTAGAAATTTCATTGTGACTAGATCCAACAACCATCTTGAACTTCTGACACCTGACAAGTTAATTGAGTCATTTTCAACCCATTACCAGCTCCAGCTCCTTTCATTTTCTAAGAAAAAATACCTGTCCTGGAGCAAATCTTTCTATGACACTAGAATATAGTAGCTGGTTGATGATCAGTAGCCTTGAGGAGATTTTACTGTGGCCCTGTCTCGGGAAGAAGAGAACATAGTTATCTGCAGAGACAGAAGGAAAGAAACTGGAAAATAGCAATTCCGTGAGCAGTTAATACTGGCACAGAGTGACATGATCACAGCGCTGGCTGTTCAGCGCTGCCTCGTTCACCCCCCGGACAGTTCCAGCCGGGATTAGCTCTCCCAGGCAGCAGAGGGGAGCACGAGGGCAGCATAGCGGGAGCGGGCAATGATTGCCGGCTCAGTAGAAGGCTGACGAGCAGGACAGCATGTTAGGCAGCAGGATATCTTTGTGCCAGCTTAAAATGCAAGTGGAACTGCCCTGTTAATACTTTTTTATATTGTTGCCTGAACTGAAAAGTACTATTTTGTTCTGTAGTCTACTTCCTATAAACACCTTGGAATTCTGCAGGAAGAGTATTCAGATGCGCTATTTCAGGTCCTTGACTGGAGGTTGTGGCCAAACCTAAACCTAAGCCCAGATCAGCACCTGTATTCCTTCCAAATTCCTTTATCTCTACTGCCTGTGCCCTTCTTGTTGCTTGCCACAGGCTGATCTTAGCTCCCATGGAAAGATCCCTTACTCCACACCCCTTCTTGCCCTTAACTATTGCTAGTAAGCAATGCTGAATGAATTATTTCCAAATCAAGGCCATTCTTTGCAGCAGATATATTTGTCTAGAATAAATTTAGCTGCTGCTGTTACTCTTTCAAGACAGTGACAGTCCAAAAGGATGAGCAAACAAGCCTAGTCCCGAGCACTTTCATTACTCTGTAGTTTTGTCAAGTTTGCTACTATATATAAAACCATAGGACCAGAGGCATTCTCGTTAAAGCGAACATACATATAACCTGTAAAGTAATAGTAATTTTGCTGTTACAAATAACTTGAAAAGATTGTCTAGCGCTCCTTGCACACTCCCGGGCTCAAACAGTGATTTGCCAGAACTTCTACAACTGAAAACTTTTTGAGAGATAAAAAACTTCTAAATTGCACTACTTTGTAAGACTCCTGTGCAAGTGCACAACTTAGATGTAAACCAGACATCTCTTCAAAATATTTAAAGCTTTCTCTCTATTTTTTTTTTTCTTTAATTGTAGAATGTGATCTATGTCTTCTTTTAGTTTCTGGAAACACCTCTATACAGCATAGAAACCAGGCAAAAATCACAGTTATCCAGGGGGGGTTAGGTTTAATCAGAACAAACAAATTATTACTAATGCAGCCAATCCATCAGATTTTATTGCCAGCAATGAAAAAAATAAAAATAAAAATAAAAATAAAAATAAAAATAAAAATAAAAATAAAAATAAAAAATAAAATAAAATAAAATAAAATAAAATAAAATAAAATAAAATAAAATAAAATATTTCTGAGAACAAACTTCCACCGCTCAAGATTATGGAAGAAAGCGATAAAACAAGATCTAGAGTACATAAAAATTGGATCCTGATTTTACGAAGCATCTCATAATTTTTCCAAATTTTGCAGTACTGAGTGGCTATCACTATTCAAATCTTTTAGGATGTTACATCATTTCTACTTTTGTATTTATTCGACAGAAATTTCCTAATTCATAATGTATTATGGCATGTCTCTATCCCCATTTCTGTTCGGAAACTGTTACTAAAAATTCTTTCACAGAAAAGTAATGTTTTAAAAACTGTATTTGAATGGCATTCTAAAATGTAGATTATGAGTAATGGCAAAAGTAACTGGATGTGGAAAACTACAGCAGCATAAAAAGAATTGAAGATTAGAGGAACAAGCACTGTATGAAACAGAACGACAGAATGAATTACAACCTAGGCCTCAAATTTTACTAAAATGCTCAAATAAATTTTAAAATGCTTTCTGTCACATGCTTTCTGTCAAAATTAAACATGATTCCAAATCCAGAAACCTGAGTAATCAAGTTAGAGTGGCAGCATTAGCACATGTATAAAGCTGTAAAATTCTGGGGTGTAGATGGAAGAAATGAGTTTTTGCCCACTCCGATTCCTCTCAGCGCAGAGCCCGGAGTGCTTGGCTCTAAAAGCAGTTCAGTAACCAAACGTGACCTTCCCAAAACTGCGAGGTGAATGATAACTGCTTGCTGCAGGACGTCAGTGGTTTAACTCATCTCTGGGTTTCCATTAAATTCAACAACCAAATTTAACACATCCACGGGACATATTTAAAAGGAAACAGAAACATGTCACCTTATTTGTGATATAGCTGAACAGAAGACAGAGATATCTTAAAGCTGTGGATTCTGAGAGATACTAAATAGTGTTGTGTCAAAATACCTTTAGTAAGTCATAATACAAGACATAGAAAATATGTACAGAGAATAAAGAATACATTTTTCTCCTGGGCTGCTTGTAAATATTTAAAGTTAGGGAAAGACACAGTAATTTATTGGTGATTGTCAGAGGAACAGAGGAGGAATTTTTCTCACCAGTAAATCTCTGCTCTGTCTGCCAATAAGTAATCAGTTATTCCGCACTACTACATCTCAGCTGCTTGTACTTGTCACTGTGATTTATCTCCACTTTGAAAAAAGTCTCTAAGTATAAAATTTATACTACTTTGTAATTAATGCAGTTTGGTTTTTTCCTTAAGCTTTAATGCAGAGCTACTATTGTAGCTCGGTGGAAACAATTATTATCGGCCAAATTATTGGTGACCACCCCCAGATGTGTTTATAGCCAGGCTGGATGGGGCTTCGGGCAATCTCGTTTAGTGGAGAGTGTCCCTGCCCATGGCAGGGGGGTTGGAACTAGATGGTCATTAAGGTTCCTTCCAACCCAAACCATACTGCGATTCTGTGATTCTCTGAAACTCTACCACAACATACTTTATGCAGAATGAAAATAAAAGTAGTCACTCAGGGCCTGCAATGATGAATGGTAACAGCGCAGAGGGAGAAAGCTGAATCCTTTGGGACGGAACAGGTAAGGAGGACAGAGAGCATCTGGTATCCTGCCATAGTGATGGTCTCTGGGGTGATTGAACTTCATCCAGAGCTTAAAATGAGAGCTAAAAAAATCCCAGATGACTTCACTTCAGAAGCAACTGGTATATATCACCATAGTTAAAACCTTTATTTTCAAAGCTGCAAGCCCTGCTCCAAGCTGTGTGCAAAATTCGCTACTTAGGCAAAAATAAGACAAAATAGTATTAATTAAGCCTAACATACAATGGAAAGAAAAGTAATACATTCTAGCAAATCAGTCCAAAAAGGAAAGGATTGATATTTTAAGGCTAAAACTCTTCTAGATGTTGCCCCCTTTTTAAATATAAAGATAAATTTATAATCAAGTTTCAATTAATATTATTGAATTTTGTTATTCATATTAATGGTTATAATCATAAGCACAAGGAAACAAGGAAAATTAGCATCTCCAAAGCAAAATATAACTTCTGTGCTGACATTGTTTCATTACACCTTAAAAGCTAGCTTAATTATGATCAAAATTTTGCCAGAACTATATTCCCATTCACTTCCATCCAAAAGCCTCACAAGTTATATGATCTTTTTTACCTCAACCATTCTGTCAGGCTTTACCAAGCTACTGCAAATAATATAATTCTACTCAAATCGCACACACTTACGGTTTCCTAATTTTTCCAATTATCAGCATAATTTGGATATTTAGAACCACACTAGTTCAGGCAACAGCATCTTCACATTTCATTAATTTCTAATTTAATTTTTCAAAGTATATCCCATTCATTGCTTTTTAATTAGGATTAGTACCTATGCATAATCTCATGAACAACTGTTCTTTTTTATTACTCCGATATAGAAATTAAGCAAAAACTGAAACTAAACCATAGAGTAGCATTCTAAATTTGTATAAATAGTCTTCACAAGGAAAACACATAGTGGAGTATATATTGCTACAGGACAAATAAGCCACAGGTTTCTTGCCACTATTGACACAAGTTGAAATTTTGTTTTCAGCCTGTCTAGAGTGAGAAATGTCAGATCTTTTCCATTTAAAAAGAAATTTTTGCATATTCTAAACAATTTTCTTTTATTCTCATTTTCTACTCCTCTTGATGCTAATAAAATGGTACTTCCGTAGAAGTGCCCTCCAAACTAAGGCAGTTCATTGGTATCCTCTGCTCCACAGCACTATTTATTTTAGAGTTGATTTATTTTAACATTATGAACAAAACAGTAAAGAAGTTTGAATGCAAGAGTTTTCGAGGGAACCACATCTGTTTCCTGTTGATTTAGAAAACCTTTGTTATCCTTAATTTTCTTCCCCTTTGAAAAGATGAGAGTACAAAATATTTCTTAATTTTAGCAAAATCCAAAAACCTTTTGAACCACAATTATTGTGAAAAGCTGGTTTTATTAACGTTTCCTATAAACTTTCTTTGATGTTAGTGCAAACTAAGATTTGATTAACCACGCTTAGGATGGAAATGGTGTGTGCCAACCTAGAGGTTAGATGAATAGGAACTAATTTCTCCTTCTTACTAACTCTTATGACTAGGGAACAACGTCTTAGACTTATGATACAAGGTTTCATGAAAATATCATCTCTGTCCTCAGCTATGGTCAAAATAAATTCAGAAAAAAGCAGTGAAAGGATCCAGCTTGTTCCCCAGCTGGGGGAGGATGATAAGACAGAAGGCTTAAAAATTCATGAGGAGCATGGAAAAAATAAGTAGGATGAACCAAGTTCACCACCCTTTCAACAATAATCATGGGACATCAAATAAAGTAGCACTACACTTTTTTTTTTAAAAATGGGTCTTACAAAACTCTAGAAATTAGTGGCCAATAATGTGATATAATCTTTGATTCACGACTTCTTGAGCTCAAAATTTCTGAAGGCTGGCAAAGTATACCAGAGAAATGCAACTATATGCTTGCCTTATTCTTTTGTACTCTTTCAGGTAAACGCTACAGGCAACAGGCAAAGAGAGTGTATGGGGCTGTATGGATCCTGACTGTGACCTAGAAGAGCTCTTATCAGGTTCACTGGCAGGTAGCGATGTTCCACAGTTAAATATAGGACCAAGGTTACACAGAAGTAAATAGAAGCCAAAAATAGAGACAGAAGTTCCATGTGTTATTCAGTTCCAGGTATTATTTCTGTGTAGCATATGATTATGGATGTTCAGCTGGATAAAGATACTGCAGTGAAAGGATATATATTTTAATCAATAGGGTGACGAAGGTATTTTGGAAATAATCCTAAATTCTCGGTTTATAATCCAAACATTGCAGAAGTTTCCTGTCACGAACTTGACTACAGGCATATTCTTCGTGAAGAACGAAGTAGCAGTTATAGGTAATCAGTAGACACAAAAGCCGACAGCTATTCAGGTCACTCTAACTTAACTACCCACATTTGATCAGTTGAAAAGCTCTCTAGACTTGACAGATTATATTGACCATAATGGGAGCTTAGATAACTAATTCACATATAGACACCTACATGGATACATCTAAACGTAGGTGTCTTAATCTGCAGCTGAATCCTGCCACACATAATTCAAATGTGTCTTGACTATTCATATTTAAGTAATGCATATTATAGTACTTCAATGATTTTATTATCTTCCAGCCAGGCTTTGATTACTGACCCCATTTAGCTTTCCAGCTAATAGCTGTTCAACAATTTGCCAAAACCAAAATCATGTGTACAGATTGTTCTTTGCTGAATTGATTGATTCAGGGCTTATTTTCAAGATCATGTCTGACCCATTTGCAGATGTTCTGTTCTTCTTAATAAGGACAGGAAAACTGACAATTCTTGTTAGAAAATTCATACCACTTCTCTTCTGTTATTCCAGTCTGCAGCTTATCTGAAAACTTGCTGCTACTATTCATTTTTTAAGTCAGAACCAATAAATCCCACACTTCATCCAATTTTTATTTTCAGATAGGATTTTCAAAGACCTGAAGGATTAGACTTCTCAGCTCTCATTAGCAGTCACCAGGAACTGGGCTTTTAGTTCTTTGAAACTCCCTACCTTAGTCCTATAAGCTTTCACATTCTGTAACTCTGACGCAATACAAGCAACAGGTAATCACTGACACGAAGCATGGTTTAAAGCGCTGTTTTTAAGCAGAGGAGCACAACCAAAGTTGATGCCTATACCACTACAAACGTGCTAGTCAGTCTTGTGATACACTACCTTCAAATGTCAACTTTGAGATGCTCGTCCTTGTCCTTTTGGGCTGCTTCTAAAAATAAATTAAATGGGCCAGCAACAGTTCTCTCACCCTGGTATTGATTAGCACAGGATGGCTCACATCCATTTGGCTGACTTCTCTCGATCTACTCTTATCTCCTTGCCCTCCAAAAGAGAACAGCTACATCCTACCTGCTTCTTTGCAGTGATCTTTGGTCCATAATATATCCCTGCAATATATCTTTGCCTAGGTATTGTCTAGAAAAGTGCTTATTTAACACTCCAAACTCTGCCACGGACATGACCATGCTAGCAGTTCAGCAGTATGGATGATCATGTATCTGTGCTCAGGTCCAAATTATGTCCATGATTAGTTTATTAACAAAGGCATAACCTCATGATCCTAGAGTATGACGCAGTTTGGGTGACAGCTGGATTTTTTTTAGTCTGGAACTGTGAGGAGAAGTAGACCTCTTGATGGGTACATTTCCCCAGAGTAATTCTATTTCTTCTTCCCTGGGGATGTAGATTTCTCTGTCCTTTCTTATTCTGAAGACACAATGACATTCTCTGAAAATGGAGAAATCACTCAAAAATCACTTAGTCATCTCTTCAGTGAGGCAGGCTCTCTCTGTGGAGGGTTGGCAGTGTGAGTTTTAGAAGACAACTGTAACAAACCCCTTAACAAAAATATTTTGAGAGGTGCCTATTTAATTCACCTTCACAGTATAAGTGTCAATGTACAAAGGTACTCAACTACGCAGAAGTTTAACTACAACTTTGAAACAAGTGCCCAAATCCCGACAAGAGAGAGAGTTTAGACTGTTGCTCCTTCTCTGCTCCTAGTTACTGCTGTGTATTTCCAGTCTTGGTGCCCTGTATCCTCTTCAGAGTCCCATTTCTAGCAGTTGCCTAACTCTTCCTGTTCTTTGTTCAGAAAACTCTTACCTAAACCAAAATTACTTGGCCAAACACTTAATTTACATGCATTACTGGCACACATGGTCCTAACAGTGAGCAAGTTATTCTTTGGATCTGGTCCTTAACATTTTTGCTGCCTTTTCTTGCCTAATTCAGATATCATTTCCACTTTTCCTATATTATTCTCATTCTCAGCCCCTTCATATTTCTCTGGTTTCAGTTCTCTTTTTGAAAATATCAATTGTTCCTTCAACAACATGCCACTTTATCTCATGTACTCCCTTTCACCTCTTTCCTCTGTAACTTTTCTGGGAGAAAGGTTTTCGCTGTCTTAGGTCTGTTATCTGTCTCTTCTGCCACACACTAAAAAAACCTCACATTGCCTTATGATATTCTAATTTTATCCTTCACCCAATCCAGTTCTATACCCAAATAACGTATTTTATGTGTGAATTCTTCCTTATGCAAACCACCATTTTACTGTGATGCTCTTGGGGCCCTCAGTTCCTTCCTCTCCTTCTAGAAGCAAGGCAGCTCAAGGCCAGCTCACTGATATGAGCTGGAAGTGGGGGTTCCCCACTCTGTTTCTTGGGAGCTGCTGTTAAGCTGTCACCCTGGTCCCTAGCGGGAAGTGCACTGCAGCTGTTTTGCCACCATATCGATGTCTGGGCATAGAATCATAGAATGGTTTGGGTTGGAAGGGACCACAAGGATGGATCTTCAGACTTGACATCCCAGCCTGATCTCAGGCTTTTCTCATCAATATGGACTTGCTCAGTGACCTGGACTCTCAGGTAAACCTGGCTCAGGTCAGCAGATCTGCCCTGCTTGCCTTGCTCAGGTGGAGTGGGACTGGGTCCTTGTCGGCGAGGCTACTGCCTCTGCCAGCCCTGTTACCATCCTCAGCTTCTGGCTCACTTCAAGGAGCTGCCTGCCTTTGCTGTTCCCTGGCAGAATCCTTCTGAGTCATTTTTCATCCAGACTTTTACTTCTGCTCAAATAGCACTTGGCTTCTATCATCTGAGAGACAAATGCATTCAAAAAATCTCTTGCTTCTTTAATTATTGTTCTTAACTACTTTATTTAGATAGTGTGTAACAATCTCAGCTTTTATGATAGAAGCAGGTTGGGGGTTTGTAATCAGACAATCAATTTTTTTTCCTCTTTTCTCTCTTAGCAACCTTTCAGGAAATATGGAGATTATAATCATTTTCCTTTATTAATAGGCATCTCCCAAGAGTCTAGCAATTTCCTTTTTAGCACTTTCTAGTGCTTTCCTTCTTTCATGTGCCTTTTCTAAAGAGGCTTTCTTCTTCAAAGCTACAGTTTCTATTCTTAAGTTGAAAACATACCTTCCCAGTTTTTCTTCAGTATCTTTACTACTGGTTTAGTTCTACTGACTTCATGGAGACAAATTGAACACAAATATAAACTAGGAAAATCCTAGTCTTCTTCAGTTGTCACCTTTATCTACTACTTAAAAGTTACTTTCTATACACCTGCACTCCTCCTTTAATTCAAATGTGAAGATGTACCACGAGATCTGGACTTGGCATGAACTGTTCAGTCTTGTAATACTTTTATAAATACTGTTTTGTCTCTTACATTTTTACCTATTTTCACCATTGCAATTCTGTTTCAACATCATCTATTTCCTTGAAACATCCCTTTGAAAAACTGAACAGTCACCAACTCGTTCTGCTGCAAAAGCAATTTCATTGTCACACCATTCTGTTGTTTTTTATCAAAGAAAGACATCACAAATAAAAATGGAAACATTAAATGCAAGCATCTAATTATTTACTCAACCTGAAAGCTTCAACGGTTCTCTAAAGTCCATCCTGTCCTTTCACGTACAGTAACAAGTTATTCTTCTCTGTAAGTTTATTATGGAGAATGCAGAATCCTTAGGCAAAAATGAGATTAAATTAGAAAGTACATGTCATTTTATTTTTTGATACGAATTCTTTCTTTCACAATATAAAGGTTGCATCAAAAAGAAAGAAAAAAACGGTTAATTGGGCCCTTGAAATATGTCTTTATTGAGAACATTTACTGTCAATGATTCAATCTTTTCATGAAAGAATTTATACTGTTATGATCTGTATTTGTGTAAAATCCTTTGCTCTTAGTCATTCAGCTGATGGCTACTTTCCAAAATACTGGAATTACTCACCACAAATCTAATGCAGTGACAGAAATATAAGTTTTGAATAATGGATTTAAGAAGCCTATATTACATTTTGGCTCATAAGATGTATTACTGTAAAACAGACATTAAATATATGTGCACAGAGCAGCAGACTTCCAGAACTCAACAACAGGGTGATACATGGCATGAGAAATTTAAGCATTTCATGAGTTTGCAAAGTTTTGGGGATCCAGCTTAGAAAAAGTTAGTCTTATGATCACAGAAATCTAATCTTTAACACCAGAATTACTATTACAGTCAAATAGGATGTTAAATGAAAGCTTTAATTTATTTTTCAGAGCAATGAATAAACCTGGTGATTATTCAGATGTTTTCTTGATGAGCAAAAGTAACAGAGGATGCAATATCTTCTTTTCACCTTCTACCCTTCCTCCTCCTCCTTCTGATACTTCAACTTTCTACCAGGTTCTGTATATTAAACACAGGCCGAAAGAAGGCGAGGGAGGGCAACCATTAATATAGAATCATAGAATC